>JAKELK010000329.1:0-64897 GCA_021525775.1 Lactarius deliciosus | reverse complement strand
CGCGCGCATGATTCGCGAGCTGTTTGAATGGCACGAAGCAAAAAGGCCTGCATCTCTTTTTGATGAAGTGGACGCCATGGTGGTGCCCGCTTCGACGACGGCGCTGGAGGTGATAATGAAGTACAACGGACTATGTTGGAACTCATTAACCAGCTGGATGGATTTGACCCACGGGGTAACATCAAGGTGCTGATGGCTACCAACAGGTGAAGAATATTTTACAGGTGTAGGTTTCACAGACTGATTTCTACGCAGGCCTGACACCCTGACCCCGCCTTGCTGCGACCTGGTCGTTTGGACCGGCGAATAGAATTCTCACTGCCAGACAATGAGGGGCGAGCCACATACTCCGAATCCACGCTGGAGTATGAGCGTAGAGAGGGACATTAGGTTTGACCTTATTGCGCGTCTATGTCCGAATACAACTGGTGCCGAATTGCGGTCGGTGGCGACTGAGGTGTGTAGGAGTGTTACTGGACCTAGCATTGTCTCACCATTTATGTGTAGGCCGGGATGTTTGCCATACGTGCACGACGCAAGGTCGCTACCGACGTGACTTCCTTGACGCCGTTGAGAAAGTCGTCAGACAAGGCACCAAATTCTCCAGCACGTACGTGCACTGCTACCCTCTAGATTATCCAGGCGCTCATGTTGACCAATCCCACAGACCACTTTAACCAAAGTGTACAATTAGATTCTATAGTTTCTTTTAATATATCGGATCTTACGCGTGTGGCGTTGTATGCTGGGTTCACCTCGTGTAAGGTCGCCTGACCATGACCGGCTCCCTTTAATTGAGATCCGCGTACGGAACATGTTTGAGCCTATTCGTCGCACGACACTCCTGCGCTCCGCGTTATAATGTCAATGTCTTAGCTGGATTTTTTACAAGCCACTCTAATTACACTATGTTCCAACGTGCTCGAAGCCCCACGACTACAACCGTCTGCCTGTGATCTGTCGGTATTCTTCACGTTACAGTCGGACGCCAGAACCCGCACCACCCGAAATCGCCCATCTCGTAGCAACGTATGCACAACATCAACCTCGACCGCTCACTCTCGGGACTCTTCTAGCCACTGGCCGCCCTCTGACCGCCGAGTCCGTACAAACATCTGTATCGTATGCGCAGGCCGAGATACCCCGCCGCCTAGCAACACGTATACGCTCCCTCGAGGGTCTGCCATTTATCGTCGGCACAAACCCATACATTGCACGTATCCTCAATGGGTTCAGACAGAGCTTCTTGTGGAGCGCAACGTACCCACACGTGAAGAATTTGGAGGAAAATGCGGCATTTGCGACACAACTCGAGAAGCTTGTGCGGGACCACGCGAACGATATCCCAACCATGGCGAAGGGGTGAGTCGAAGTCGTCAAATCTCATTTCCTCGGTGCTGGAAATGGTGTACGTGTTGCAGGTTCCAAGAATGCGCGAAGTACATGTCTTCGGAACAGATCAGCAGCTTTCTGAACGCCGCCATCCGCAACCGCATCGCCGTCCGGCTCATTGCTGAACAGCACATCGTGTTGTCCCGCGCACTGCAAGACCCAGAGCAGGCAAACACGAACATAGGAGTCGTCAACATGTCACTATCGCCCATCGAGATGATCCGCATGTGCGCCTCGTTTGTGAGCGAACTATGCGAGGCAACGCTTGGCGCAGCACCGCCTGTCGTCATCGATGGTGTGACCGATGCCACTTTCGCGTGAGTCCCACATCGAGCCCCTCCGACCTACCCAAACTGACGCCAAACAGCTACGTCCCCGTGCACATGGAGTACATCCTCACCGAGATCCTGAAGAACGCTTTCCGCGCGACCGTCGAGCGCCACCACAAGCAGCACGGCACCGGCGGCACCTACGGTGCGCACTCCCTCCCGCCCGTGCTCGTCACCATCGTCCCCCCACCGCGCCTCCCGGGCGTCGACAAGCCCGCGACGCTCTCCCTGCGCATCCGCGACCAAGGCGGCGGCGTCGCGCCCGCCCACATGGCGCGCATATTCTCTTACGCGTTCACCACGGCCGGCCGGCACGCCCACGAGGACGAAGAGGACGATGACGGAGGGAACGGAGGCGGGCCGTATGCGGCGCAGCATGTCGGCGGCGCGGCGGCGGTCGGGTCGGACGCTGCAACTGGAGGGCTCTTTGGCGAGATCACGGGCAAGGGCGTCGAGGCGGGCCTCGGCACGATCGCTGGGCTCGGGTTCGGACTGCCCATGAGTCGGTTGTACGCTCAGTGAGTCGACCATCGTCATTTGCCTACAGCATCAACTGAGGTACGCTCAGATACTTCGGCGGTTCGCTCGACTTGTACTCTCTGGATGGTTGGGGTACGCACGATTCGCCAAACTTATTGTAGCAACTTCGTAACTAATTACCACTTTTATTTTCAGGGAGTGATGTACTGTTGAAATTGAGATGTCTGGATGATGCCGACGACGTCGAAATTTAACTTCAACTAGTTGTATACATACACATTTCTATCGAATTCGCCCTCGCTTAGATGGCAATGCAGTGGATCGTTCCTTAAGCAGCACCCTTTCACTCGTGTCACTCGTTGGGATCAACTGCGATCACACCCACCACACCATGGTATCCGGATAATGACGTGGATATTGTATTGCGTGTTCGTGAGACGGATTGTACGGTGGCGTGCAAGGTGCCCGGAAAAAAAGAAAAACAACAAAACAGCCGGAATAGCGGGTAAAATACAGCGGGCCAGGGTATTAAGAACGGTAAGGGCCTGCTTGACGTTTTGCAAAGTAATGACTATCTACCGTGCGGGCGCGAAATCGTTTGAGAGGTAATATATAGAAGAACTGTATGTGAACGTCAAGTTCACTTGGTGCTGGAGGTTGACTACAGCGGTGCGATCAGCCTGCGATCCCCGATGGTAGATTATTTAACGTACAGCAAATCCGCTGATGGTTCTGCTGGAGTGATATGAAGAGATAGTCTGAGATTGTGATGTACGATAAGAACGTGCAGATCCGAGTGAGTGCATAGAGGTGGATGCACCGCCGGGGGTGGACGGTTGAGCATTGGTAGTTCGTGAAATGCGAGCAGTGAGGGGGGTAGGGGCGCTGATTTGGGACTTCTTGGGAGTGTCTGTTGGCTTGGACCTACTTGTTAAGCTGGACGCTGTTGACAGGAGAGCCTTGGCCGTTGTAGACGAGGGTGTTGAACCTTTCGAGCGTTTTCCGGCGGTAATGAAGGGGTGTCGCATCGCGTTCTGGGGCTTGATACGGCGCTCGGGGTCCCACATAAGACATTTAGAGACAAAATCGATGAAAAGTTCATCCTCGCAGCGGAGAACTTGGGCAAGGGTCTTTGTGCCTGGCCTTCTCCTGCGCCCCTTCGAGTTCACCACTGGTCGAGGGGCGCCAGTGGAGTCTAGTAGAGAATAAGGGACCGAAAGAATAGAAAAGACACCGAACATACCGAAGAAGAGCCGCTTGCGAGAGCTCCGATTGACAAAGTCCTTGTCGGGAAGACCGAGGACCTCCATTATGCAGGATAATTGTTCCTGCTCGTTTTCTCCGGGAAAGATAGGGAACCCGGTCTTGAGCTCCGCCAGGATACAGCCCAGGCTCCACATATCAATGGCCATATGATAGTTCATACCTAGGATGACTTCGGGAGATCGATAGAACCGACTTTGAATGTACGTGTAAACTATGGGTGTCACCATAAGTAAGGCCCAATCAAGGTCTCCAATATTTTATGCCCTTACTTTTTTCGTGCTCGAAACAGCTACTGCCAAAATCAATGACTTTGATGGCACTTTTGGCGGGGTGACGTAATAGCACATTCTACTGAAGCATCAGCGGCCATCGAAGAGGCAGTCTCAAAGATAGCTACCTCAGGCTTAAGGTCACAGTGTACAATGCGGTGATGCCGCATCAAAGTGAGTGACATGAGCATTTGGCTCGTAAAACGACGGATGAGTGCAGTAGTGAACCCAACAAAGCCATTCGCTTTAATGAGTTCGTATAGATTGATACTCAGTAGTTCCATGGCAATACAGAGGTGATTGCGGAAGTAGAAGTGCTCCGTCATCTTGATCACGTGATGTTTCTCCTCCGGGTCCTGAAAAGTAGGTTAGATATAGCAGGTTACTGCAGAAGAGACGACGCATACCCATTGGCGCAAGTTATCAAGAATCTTAATTTCGACGAGGGCTTGGTGGTGAAACCGCTTCTTGTTCCGAATGATCTTAATCGCGACAGACGCACCCGTGGCATGATCTCGACAGCTCAGCACTTGACCGAAGGACCCCTTCCCAAGGCTATCCATGACTTCGTAACGGTAAGCGAGATGGTCATGGTCGACCACGAGGTAGTCACCGCGATCGTCGTCGTAGCCAAAGTTGTTCGTCGGCCTATCTGGGTGCGCAGGTTTCTTCTCGCTACCGGTCCCGATGTAGTACACCGAAGGGTAGTCAAGAATTTCCTGGCACTCGAACTCAGATAGATGTTGACGCTGGCTGCTCTTAAGGACGGCTGACGAGCGGAGTGAACGAGATGACAAGATAAACACATATAGGGACTTACCAGATGGGCTCTGGGGTGGTACTGGCGGAAGAGGCTCAGGGAAGCGAAGTAGCGCATCCAATTCTTCTTGGGTCGCACCGTGCGCCAGTTTCTTCTGTTGCTGCCGCTTGATATATTGGAGCATCTCTTCGTCACCAAGGAGCTCCTCCTCATCAACGGAACTCGGGGCGGGGGACGGCGTCGATAACGATAGACGACTGGAAGACGGTGTGGCGACCTGATGGGTGTTGGACGAATTGGAAGAGCGCGAATGAGTCAATGAGACCTTGGGGCTTAGCAGCTTGAGACCTTTTGACGGCGAGAGGGCAGAGAAACGATGTGACGCCGTCTGGGTTGAGGGTGCATCGCTCGGGGCAACAGAGTTGAGCGAAGCCACCGAGCCAGTGGAGGACTTGCGGAGGCCACCAAAAGACATAGAATCACGGTTGCCTTTCCGTGGGATGTTGGACGTCGAGGTCGAATTAGACACCTGGCGAGGAACCCGAGATGCGGTGCTTGACGAGGGTGATGCACGGATGGACTGCCGCTGCGTGACCGTCGTCAGTGTGGCTTTCGGTACGTCACTGATGTCCAATACTCCAAACTCGTCCGTAATGGGCGCTGGTTTGTTTATAGACCCCGAGGATCCATTCCCCGGTGTATTGCCGGGTGTGGGAGATGGATCGTTTCCAGCCACAGATGTAACAATAAGGCTGGTCCGCCGGCTAGCAGTTGTCGAAGATGTGGACGGCTTCAGAGCAGGTGATGACACAGTGGACGTGCGACTGTGGATGCGAGGAATCTTTGTTGGCGTCTCTTTGGGATTCACACTGATTCCATTCGCGCCAGACGACGGGGGAAGGTCTCGTTCCTTCATTTCCCGACTGATCTGTGAATTACTTCCAGCCGTTCCGACTGAGGGTGACCCAGCAATTGTTGGGAGCTGCGTCCGGCTGCGCAGTGACGTGTCGGACTGCCGTTGTAGAGAACTGATCGTCTGCGCAGTAGCACGCGACGATACAACGTTGCTACGAGCAGCAGTCGCGGAACCGTTTGAAGGGGGCGTAGCCTTCAGATTCGCAACGCGTTGAGCAGTTGCCTGGGGCAACGCGGACATCTGCATGGGAGGCATACTCACTGGCTGCTGCTTCTTTGACTCGGCAGAGGACAATGTCTACAAAGAAAGGAATCAGAGTAACGTTCACGTGAGATTGGAGGCTGGCAGACCTTGCCGCGCTTCCGACCCATCAGCATAGAGATGCGACTCTCACTGCGGTCTTTGTCATCCTTTTTGACCTTTTCTTTATCGGACTTCCCGCCGTCGGTGTCTCTCGCGCGTCGACTCTCCCTGTCACTTTTAGGATCATCCTTACCAGACTGCAAGTTACGTCTCGAGCTTGAACCCTTCAAAAGCGATCCCAAACTGATTATGGAAGACTTCTTGTGTGCACCTGGTGGTGTAGATAAGCTAGAGTCCACGGGAGACACAGGTTCTCTAGTTTGCAGATGTGAAGGACCCGTAGAGGCAGGAGGCGAGGATGAACGCGGAACACCAACTTGAATGGAGTGAGAGGACGAGCGGCGGAAAAAAGGGATAGCAGATGGCGTCAAGCGCTTGGACGATCCACGGCGTACGGATCCCGAGGGACTGAGAGGTGTCTGTTGAGGAGCGGCCAGCGAACTTGATTTATGGGAGCTTGACGCGGTGTCAGGCCGGCTGGAGAAGGGTTGGTCAGGTGTTCCAGCCGCAGCACCAGATGCGGACAAAGCGTGCGATGAAGACAGGGACGAATGTGAAGCCAGGGACGCCGCGGAAGCCATTGCATCAGGTTGTTGTACAGGTGACCAGGGCTCAGAGTCCTTAGAAATGGAACGGCGGGCCGGCTGGCTTAAGGCGGCAGAATGTGGACTTTGCCTCACAGAAGATTGCTTTGCGCCGGAGTTGTCTTTCGTTGCCGAAGGAGAACCACTCAGTTTCAATCCAAGCAAGCTCCATTTTTTAGAAGGGGTTTTCAATACTGCAGGAGCAGAGGCGTAGCCCTGGTGGTCACCGTGCGAGGTATAAGGAGGCGGCGAGAGAGGCTTTGATACAATGGGTGCGGTAGCAACCACAGGTGGGACAAACCGATTGGGCTCATTATCGTCTGCCCGAGTCGATTCTTCTGTGGAAGTTCCTTCGACAGGAAACAGTGTACCTGCCGAGGATTGTGGCGGAGAACGATACGTTGACAAGTCCTTCGGTAACGGAGGAACAGGGGGTACGTCTTGTCCAGTTTCTGATTGTTCATTAGATACTGCGAGAGACGCAACACGGTCTTTCAAGAAGGCTACATCTCCCGATTGCGATGCATCACTACCAACGCTGTTGCGCCTAGCCTTGCTCGTGGAATGGCGTCCGGATTGTGCCGAAACTGAGGTAAGGCTTGTACCCGCTGACATAGACCCAGAGTCCCTGGAACTTGTAGTCGGCGTACTGGTGTATGTGGTCGACGAGGCGGAACCGCGCTTGGCGGTGTAGCTGAGCCGTATACTTGCGGAAGACTTCTTTATAGGAGGTTTGTCCTGCGCTGGGGAGCTGAGCTGCGTCTCGTCGCTACTTCCAAACACGCTCCCTGCCTGTTCTAAAGTGTCAACAAAGTCACTGAATCCAACTCCCTGACGTGTAGCACTTGGAGTTTGGTCCTTATCTTTAGTCGATGAAGTACTATCCCGGATGTGCGCCGAGCTTCTACGACTCGTTTTTCCGCTGTCCGAGCCCATCCCCTCCCATTGTTGCCCTGACTTTGCTGGTGTGCTAGGCCGACTCGAGCGAAGACTACCCACACTCAGACGCACGCGGGCACTAGATTTACTAGATATTCCGTCGAGTTTACGAAGTGCTTCAGCAGTAGCCTGATCATCGAGATCGGACCATCCCTCTTGTGTGCCTCTGAGTAACGAATGTGCGACATTTGGTGTGTGGACGTTCGGCGCCTCTTTCTGAGAAGCAGCAGACGCGGAGGCGCCAACAGCACCATTGCTGCCTACATGGCGCAAGAATTGCTGAATAGATGAAGTGGAAGGAGAGGGAGGCAAGTGAGAGAAGTCGTTCGTGTGAACACGGCGCGAATGAAGCTGTTCCCCATGACTTGAGGAAGAAGAACTCGCCGATGTGTGTCGAGAATGACGCTCCCTAGCCACGCTCCCGCTCGTCGAGATACTTTCTTTGCGACGCTCCCGGGGCCTGTCCTTCGAGGACGAAGGAAGTCCAACACCCAGACTATGGTGCTTCCGCGCCGAAGCGCGTTCCTCTTTGACGCCGTCAAGGACGGAGCCGGAGGGAGTCCTCTGATGCTTTGTGATGAGCGAGCCGGCCTGATCCCGTTCAAACTCGTCGGACGTGCGTTTCCTTGCTTTGTTCAATAGTGGCGCGAAAGATATTGGAGGTGGATCATTAAAGGGAAAGTTTTGCACTGCGGGATGAGTCAGGGTGAGAGGTCTAGAGAACTGAGTCCGTGGATAGAGAATTTCTTCTCCGCCACTCTCTTCAGTAACAGAAGGTCGAGCACGAATCATCCGTGGAATGGACTTGAATTCGGAAGGCTGTTGAATGCGCGATCAACTACGGAAAGGAAGATACACCCAGAAAGAGAAAAAAGATGTACTTCATCTCGTTCTTCGTCCTCTTCACCGTCGATAGCCTCTATAGTCCAGGGGCTGTCCGAATCGATCTCTTCAGGTTCTTCAGGAAGAGGTGGGTCCAACTCGTCTTGGTCTAAGCCATGAGCGTCGTCGTCACGACTTGCAACCGTTCGCGTCCAGCGAGGGGTCGCAAGCTCGCCTAGACCATGGAGAACCCGCCGATCAATCTTGGAGGGATCCCGGTGAGGTGTGACAGGATCATGTGTAGCTGGACGTGTTTCCGGAGTCTTGCTCAGATTAGGAGGGTCCGGGAGAGGGGGTATGGGTGAACCAGAGGGAGAATGTACGCTGAAGTAGTATGGATCAAGGGACGACGTGGCAGAGGTTGAGCGAGAGGGGAGGTGAGCATGAAGGTCATCATTGGGCTGATCGTGATGTAACTGGGACATGATGCATGATGAGGGGGTAAGATGAGATCTTCAGGGTGCAGACATTACCTGTTCAATGTGGGACTTGGTGGTGTCTTCCGCAGACGGTCGACGATCGGGTAAATGTGACGGGGAAGTGGATGTATTGGGAATCTCAAGAGCAGGAGGCCGGTCCTTTCGCTTCGGTGGACTCTTGTCATGAGCGAGCAGATGGGAATGAGGTGGGGGTGAGGACATGGAAGCTAATGAAAGACGAAAGGAGGGCGGAAGAACGGCAGAGCGACGTAGAGACAAAAAAGAAAAGAAAAAAAACCGTAAAAAGAAAACTAAATGATTCGAATCGTTGGTACCGTGTTGGAGTCGATTGTGATAGATAGAGCGAGCACTATGGCGAGCTCGACGAAACGGGCTGCAGCCAAGAGCGTGTCCGACGTGGATGGCCCGCAAGTGCGCCCCGAGGACACAGCCCTCGTGTCGAATGATTTGTTCCTATTTGGTTGCCAATTAATAATAAAAATTTATTATTATTCCGACGCAAAACTCGTTGGTCAGGTGTGGTCGGTTTTACCCCTATCACGAGAAACATTTTTAGTTCAATCGGAGATGAACCGGTGTTTGCTCCACAGCCACGTCCCTGGACTCCAGCTCATATTGAGCTGAGAAGATAAAGGGAGCCCCGGAGGTCGAGTTGTAACCCCGCGTTTTTCGCCCTTTCCGCCTCTCCGCTGTTCTCTTCAATCAATCCCCGCAATCTCAGCGAACCGACATCCTCTGTACGTCCTTTCCCCTCCGTTGCCATCTATCGTTTCTTGTATTTGGGGGTTCTCCCCATCAAACAGCCATGTTTTACTTCTTTCCTCTCCTATTCCTGATTTTTCTTCCCACCATCCCTTTATTCTTCTCCTTACCGGCACTAGGGGCCGCCCACCTTTCAGATGTACACATCTGAGAGTGCACACGGCATTGGTGCCACGTGCCTCTGCCGTTGACCCGAAGTTCAATAGCCCGCTGCCCCTTCATCCTCTCTTCCCTACCGCCACATCCTCCGCTCGTCCGCCCGCTCACCCTCCCTCCCCTCTTTTCCCTCAGCTATGGCTTCCGTCCGTACACAGTCCGACGACGACCGAATTGATCAATCCCCCGAATCCGCTTCCGACTCTGTCCAGTCTCAGTTGACCATACATTCCGTGCCTTATACCGGTCTGCCAATGCACATGTACCCGTTCGCCCCCGGTGTGGTCAGCACCTCCCAGCCTCAGATTCGCTCCAAGCGGCGTCAAGTCAAGAACGCCTGTACGAACTGTCAAAAGGCATGCAAGAAGTGCGACGATGCGCGTCCCTGCCTCCGCTGCGTCAAGTACGGTATCGGCGAAGAGTGCGTCGATTCCCAGCGCAAGGAAAGAAAAAAGGGTATCAAAAGAGGCCCTTACAAGAAGCGCGATGGAAAGAGTGAGCTCTCATTAAGCATTTATCTCGCTTATCGACACGTGTAATCTTACCTTTCCCTCCAACTGGTCGCGCAACTTCTGCCGCCGAGACTCAACCCGACCCAGCGCCGCCGCCAACGATGGGTATGCCTCTTCACGGCGTCCCTACGGCTGGTGGCACCCCGCCGGGTACCTCGTTTATGGGGCCGATCGGATACCCACTTCCGATCTATGGGCAGTATCCTCATCCTCCTATTCCAACTGCGCATAAGCCCGGTGAGGCGTCCCCTTACCATCCCTACTACATGCCGATGCAGCCTCCGTCGTCTCATCCGGGTCAGGAGCATGAGGGCCCAGGCTACCTTCCCCATCATGCCCAGTATTACCCAGGACCATACCTCCCCTATGGCACCGTGCCGTATCCTACTCCTTATATTGTACCGCACCACCGCCCTGATATGCCGGTTATGATACAGCCTCATGCCCAGTACCCTGGATATCTTCCGAATGGTCACCATATGCCCTACTCCAAACCGCCATCTGCCGGTAACGCAGGAGTTGACGTCACTGGTGCGAACGGCGGCACCAGGAGAGAAGACCATGCGGACGGTCGTGAGGGACTTGCGGGTATAGAAGGGCGAAGCACGTAGGGGCAACGCCTGAAAGTCTTGTAAGATATCCTCCTTTGTATTTGTATTCCACAAATTCTTACGGACACAATGTCTCTGCCTCCACTTTTATGATCTTTACTCACCCCATAGTAATGGTTGGTTCTTCTAATTCAGTGTCTATATTTCATTGTATGCACCAGAACTGAGAATCTGAATGGGATCACCGGACCCGGACCGAAAGGACATGTGTTGGTGAACTGTTGGTGGTGAAATTGGTGAAACCCAATGTCTGGAGACCCGTAGTCACGCTGGTCTAGGACATAATAGGCGGATGTGAGACGAAGCGAATTACGCTGCCGGCAGCAGGAGCGGCAAAGGTTACTCAAAAGGTTCCAATACGGTGGACTGGTGGGGACCTGGTGACGTTCTCGTCGTCAATGGCAGGGCCATGTACCAGTCCATCAAACCACGCGGGCACCTCGCGGAATTCCTGTAAGCTCCGCTTCGAGGTACCGTACTGGTTTCCTGCAATCCGGACTTTGGCCTGGAGCCCTTTCGGCCCCCCCCCATCGTCGCCCCACCCCCAAATCTTAAAGCGGAGATGTGCGATTGGAGCGGCTCCTTCCTCCGCCCATATAATGTAGTCAGCGTAAGGCGCGGGAAGCTCGCGTGCATGGTGTCCAGACATCATCTAGACACACGTCTTACGTGCAATCGGAACATCAGCTGGACGGGGTAAAGCGCGCAACCGGCGCACATCGGCTAAACTCTAAGTTCTGTACAGTATATCACGGAGCGTTTGTAAGACCGTCCGTTGGGGCGGGCTTTCCTTGTGTAGTGTATGTAATTCATTAATTTTTTTTCTTTTACGCACCAGCGGAAACACTCAGGCCAGCATTGAGTAAACAATGTTGCGACTAGGAGGCGCGCAACGAGGTAATCAAGACGGTAACACCTAAACGCACGATTGTGCTATTCGCCAGGTACATAACACGATGTTGCCTTGCGCTCGCTTACTGTAACGAGAATAGAACATTGCTTCGCACTGTCACACATGTGGGAAGGAGCTCCAGAATGTGGGCTCCAGAATTCTATATCCCGGGTCAGAGCAGGAAGGTCCCAGCTTCCGTAAGTATAAACGTAGCACTGAATACCATACACTCCGAGTGACGCCAGAACTTCTCCACGGAGACTCCCTGGTGGCGCTCGCAGAGCGATAACTGTCCATGGACGTGCAGATGACTATCTAAGAGCAAGGATATCAAAACAGAACGATCAGGTTACGACACACTGCCGCTGTCGCGCGATCTTCCCCCATTTGCCCTTCATGCTCTCCCGTAGTGCAAGCGCAAACACATCTTGTACACCACTGCCTGTCTTCGCGGAGCATTCGATATACTTGGCACCGATTTCCTGTGCGACCTCCGCGCCCTGCTCTGGCGTGACGGGCTTCTGGCCCTGTGCGCCAAGCATGCGACGTGTGTTGTCGTCCCGACGCAAGTCCGTCTTGGTCGCGACGAGGATGAGTGGTGTGCCCTCGCAGAAGTGGGCCACCTCAGGGTACCACTTGCACTGCATCAGACACGAACCACAGAGCTAAGCTGAGCGCGCACCTTGTCCTGGACGTTCGCGAGGCTCACGGGGAAGTCGACGGAAAAGACGATGAGAATGACGTGGCTTTCTGGATAGCTCAACGGCCGCAGACGGTCGTACTCCTCCTGCCCTGCCGTGTCCCACAACGCAATCTCGATGATTTTGCCGTCGAACTGTCGATTTGTCACATAGTTCTCAAACACGGTGGGGATGTACGCCTGGTTCGGTGAGCCGCCGCCTCGTACAAGGTGCTCAGAGACGTACCTCTGGAAACCTATTCTGTGCATACACGATCAACAGGCACGTCTTCCCACACCCACCTGTGCAGTGTTCCCCAGATAGGTGAGAGAGCAGCTGACAAGAGGGTCTAGACTCACCATCCCCGACTACGACAATCTTTCTCTTCATGTCGGGTCTTTCGTTAGGTCCGAGCTCATAGTGGCTACTCATGCTGTGTAGTCAAGATTAGTGCTACTGTATACTGGCAGTCAGACCTTGCCTTACAATAGACAAAGCGGACACTCACAGAGAAAGACGACGAGAATATTGAGTACACCAGCAAGCAGGAAGGATTTTTCAAGAGACGAAGTATGAGTTAGATGGAGATATATCAGTATCGAATATTGTGTGCAATTGACACAGTCGAGGATGATGCTACGACGTGGTTCAGCCACAGACGATGCGACCGCCGGCCCGTCACTCACCGGTCGGTCTCTTTAGCACGAGGTAGCTCGGGTCCCTTCTGGACGGTCATGTCATGATCACGAAATGGTCCACCTTCTGGCCCATCGAAGACTTCGGGAAAAGTGGATACTGCTACGGCTGGGTAAACTCTAGAGTGATATGCGTAGCTGGTGTACTTCGGGTTGGGTCACTTGGTAAGACTTTGCACTATTTGTGGGGCACTTAATGAATATCGATATACAGAACACGCGAATGCCCTCTTAGATGACTTCCTCAGTGAGAATCCTCGGTTCACAGAGGTGTCTTCCACAGATGATCCGGTGATACTGGGAGAATGCTCGTCCAGCTCGTCAAGCTATACCCCTAGCATCCAATTTCTTCGTGGGGTGGGGCCACCCTCGTCTATGTATGTCTCGATCCGTCCGCATGCTGGTTCGAGGCTTACTTCGATCCAGAACCGGACCCTCATATACCATCGTGACATACCGCAGGACCGCACTAGGTTCCGCCCGCTTCCATACCCCTGAAGACATCGTTTCGCGCCGCAATGTTGCTATTCCAGACAACCACCCAATCTTCGATATAATCGGACTGGACACAACGGCGCTCGCACAGGTCTGCTTCTTTGAGCTCGTGGCCTGTGACAAGTTGATCGCCTGTAATTGTAGCTAAACGCAGCCTATCGCCTGCACTCCTTACTGAATCTCTCTGGTTCATGGTTGGCGAATTTCAAGCTCCTGGACAAAGTTGCACGCAACGTACATGACATATGTACCAGCCGTCCGGAGCGCGCATGCCCGTATTTGTCCTCGGGTCCCAGGTCCATTCTCAGGCTGATAGAGGGGTTTCTTCGGCAATGCCTTCCATGGGTGGCGCTTGGGAGAGTGTACTCAAAATTGCGTGAGCGCCACCCCATTCTAGTAGTCTTCTCGACCCCTAATCTTCGCGCTAGTTGACCAATTATGGGCGCGATCAAGCCTGGTGCAAGGTCTGGTTTCGTATCCGAGACTATCTTATGTCTATGGAAAGCTAGAGACGTCCGCAGAATACGTTCGGTGAGCGTCATTAATGACGCCCCTATAATCCCGTTTCAATAGGCCTCCTGTAGCTTCAATAACGCTATCTGGCTCGTGATGAACGACGTGATACTGGGTAGTGTTGTTGGGGCGTTTGTATGCGATAATCGTGAGGTCATCGGTACTTCCTTACACGATTGGCTCAAGGTTTGTCCCTTATCCCTGATAGACGCCCTTCGGGATGATAATCAATGACGTAGACCATCTTCATCGACTTCACGCGCGATGCACTACTCTGGTTGGATAACTGGCCTGAGGGCCTTAAGTTGAATACGGAGCTGAGCTCTTTCCTCTTACACGTGTTCTTGGGAGTGTTGGAGTTGTGGGCTTGTGAGTGCATTCAACACTTTGGTTACCTTCGAAGTTAAGTTTTACGCCGCCGCCAGATATTTTACGTTCACTGTCTCCTCATTTTCCCATGATTGTTTACGCGATTGGCCTTTCTGGGTACGGAGGTCTGACCGTTCCATTGTCACTATTCTTGGACCTATTCAACGCCCTCACTTTACATGTGTCATTGAGCTACCTCGTATTGAAAAGGGCACTATCGTACCAGACATTTGCCTTGCGCTCATTATGGAACTTATTCAGAGGTCTGCGCCGATTACTCCGAATCCAATAATTATTCACAGGGGTTGTAGGAAAACGGTTTAATGTCCTCCATCGGCGCACCGATTCTTGGCACTACGAAGTGGATCAACTCATCCTTGGGACGCTCTTGTTCACGTTGTTCACGTTCAGCCTTCCTACCTTATTGACTTATGCGCTCCTCTTCTCCTTGGTACGGAATTCTTGGTGTCGAGATTAACAATGGGGCTCACCTTAACTCGCGCCCGTAGATGAGATCGGGCGTTGTCATGACCTGCAGCGCCATGAGTATTGCCACTGATTTGATGAACCAGTTCCCACTATTTCCATTACTACTCAGAATCAAGGATCCAAGAAGATTACCCGGTCTGTATTTGCGGTCCTTGTGTGTCCTCTTTGAGTCGACTGACCTTCTGTTTGGATAGGGACTGTGTACTTCCGAATGATGGGTGACACGCTTGTGCTCGAGGTACGTCTCTCAGGGATCGAGACGCAGCCAGCATAACTGTCTGCCACAGGTACAGACTGTGTCTATTTTTACTGTTTTCATGGAATATGTGTCTTCATGCAGGCACCAGATAGGCTTTTAAAAAGCTCGAACTTCATTGGAAGTAGTTATGATGTCCTCAATTGCTCCACTAGCACCAAGAAGGTCACTGAAGGTGTCCCTGATGCTTGTGATGTGGCATGCACAGTAGTTAGGGTGATCTGGCTGTAACACCACCAGTCATCAGCAAAATCTAGAAAAATCTTAATAGGCTTGGTTTGCTTATTTCATGAATAAGTCTGCAAAGCTATTTTAAGATGCTTATTTCTACTTAGTGAAGTAGTCAGTAAGCATGAGCAAAAACCCAAGTAAATCATAAGTATGTAAAGCATAACAAGTAGATAAGACATTAGACAGGCAAGTGAAAGCTGGGCTAACCTAGTATAAGCAGAATTACCAAGGAATTCAAATACCAAAAGCAATTTTATTTGTAAGATAAAATATGTACAAGTAGCAAAATGGTGCCCATCTGTGTCCCCACCGTCTGCACCCACACCCCCATCACCACCATCGCCACCTGATCCCTGTTGTCACCGTCCACGTCTGTGTCACCACTGCCCACATCGCCATCACCATCGCCATCGCTGCGCTCGCTATCACTGCCACCGTCCCCATCCCAATCCCCACCACCTATGCCACCTGCCACTGCCCCATTGTCATTGTCATTGTCATCATTGTTGGTACCACCACAGCCTGGGCCGTTGCTACATCCATTGTCGTGGTCATCGTCTTTGTGGTTGTTGCTTTGTTGTGGTTGTCACCATTGTCACTGGCACATTGTTGCACAGTTGCGCCATGAGTCGTGCACTGGTTGCTGTGCACACACCGCGGCTGCATTGTTGCGCACACCCCACAGCTGTGTTGTTGTGCACACCTCGTGGCTGTGTTGTCGTTTTGATAGGTGCGCAGGGTTCAGTTGTGGTGGTGGTAGGGGCATGGTTTGGGTCTACATGGGGTGGTGGATGTCAGTGGTGACATCGGTATGGTGGCATAGCTGCTCGTTAGTGAAAAGAGTGGGTGGACAGGTTTAAAGTACTTACGACTGGGGCAGTGACATTGGAGGCTGGCGGCCAGCGACCATTGTTGTGGGGTGCAATGCCATGGCGGTTGTGTGGCAATGGGAAGTCTTGTGATTGATGTCAGTCCGCTACATATACAGTACAGTAACTTACAGTACGTCCAAGTTGAACATGAACGACTCGGATGGAAACAGTGTCTGGCGGAGGCTCAATCTGTGGCGTGGGAAATTGAACCATCAGCACGACTTAGCTACTTTTTTTTGCCACGATTCACCCTCCTCAAGAGCGCTGCCGCCCTTAGGTGTGGTTTTTTCTTTTTCTTTTTTAATTTGTTTAACTGTCTTCGAGCTGCCATTGCACGCTCCCATTGGCGTACCCTGCAGGCATGCAAGCCACTGCCACGCTGCCGGAATGAGCTGGGCTTCGGTCCAGTGTATCAAGATACATTTGTTTTTTTCTTTCATTTTGATTCGTTTCTCATTGGTGTTACAGAGCCCATATTTTCCTCACTTGCTGCTACTGCACCTGAGTCCTTCAAGCCGCCCACCTCTCCCACCCATGCAAGAGGTGTCTCCATGCTTCCCCACCCCTCAAGCACCTTCTGCCGCCTCTGCCTTAAGCCCGTGGCTGTCACCTCCATCCACCCCTTGCCACATGCAGGTCCACCTATCCCCACCCCATCACAGCGTGCAAGAGCTGCCATGATGCGGCACAGAAGACCAACCATGACACTAACCCACTGCGTGTGGGTCCCCGCCCAGGACACTGCTAATGGTACACCCCAATGAATCAAAAAGTACGTTATCACTTTGTTCAAGCCTACAATGTGCTGATGCTGGTTGCAGGCCCACACGGCTACCCTGCGTGCCATGTCCACCACTGCCTGCCAGGGGCCCATGTGCACATGACGACAATGATGCAGCCATGGACAACAGTGGTGATGACAGCGATGTGACATTGCCATGACGGTGATGATGATGGTGAGGTGACATTGCCATGACGGTGGCGACAATGGTGAGGCAACATCGCCACAACAGTGGCAACAATGGCAAGGCAACATCGCCACAATGGTGGTGGTGGTGATGGCGATGATGATGGCAACGATGACAACGATGGCGATGGAGGCGTGATGATGGTGAGGTAGCGGCGGAGGGTGGCAGGGATAGCAGCAGGGGTATGGCCTCCTTTGTATATTACCTGTAGATATTGTAACCCTATGAAATAAAGTTGATTTTCCTATATTTTGAAAGCTGTGTGATAATCAGATTGCTTAGTTGACTTAAGACTGCTTATACCAAGGCTTATATTTGTGTTGAGCCTGATGTAGCCTGCCCAAGAAAGAGTCCAAGTTGAAAATAAGCCAGACAATAAGGTCAATAATGTAGCGTTTACCACGAACGCTTGCCTGACTTAGGCTTCGGAGTGGGTGGCGATCCTCTTGGTGTAGTAATTGCGATTAACCTGAGCTTGTGGGAAGTCCACTGGATGGACCTGCAGATGTCCGTTGCGGTCTTTGTATCCGTGTAGATCGTCTCCCAGAGGTAGATGCGAGGGAGGACTTGCTACTATACGAAGGTCGTCCCAAGAGTCGTGATTGACGACGTACAAGAATGTATAAGGAGATGCGACATGGGGGTTGAGATAGAGATAGACGCGATGACAGACGCTGCCGATGGGATAGTTGTCCACTGTTACGGGAGTCCGAAAATAGGTCACGAGGGATCCCTTGGTTGTGGGGGATATGTCGGACGACTCACTTCAAGGGGGAGTACCCTATAGAGCGGAGACTAGTAGTGGTATTGGAAGAAGACCAAGATGCTGTTCTTGGTCTTCGCAACGTACTACTTATACAGATACTCGCGGGCTTTCAAGCGCCGCTCCAAGAAGTACTAGCCAATAGCGTAAGTAGAGCAAACCCTAGTACAGCTATCCTAGTGTGAGTCACATCGAGTCATGATCTGATCTGATTATCGTACACAATCACATGTGCTGGAGCTTACCCGGCTTACTGATCCAACAAGTCCATGATGATATACTGCTGACACGGTGTCATACCCTTGACGTCAGTGTCCACTTCTGGGCTGAACGTAACATCACCCCCTTTTCAGGATCGGGCCCCAGACCGACCACGCATGATCTCCTCCCTGAGTGTGGCAATGCGCTGCCCCTCCTCCACTCCTGGGTGATAAGAATCACGTTCGTCCTTGATGCGCTTGATAGCGTTGGCCCGCTGTAAGCGGAGTACGCACTGGTGGCGCATACTTCCAAGCTTGTCCAGCTCCGCGACCTTCTTCTTCAACTCCTCCTCCTTGGCCTTGTAGCCCGCATGGAGGCATCAGTATCGATGTACCTCGGCTGTGACCATCAGGTCGTTCATAGCCATACAGGCCAAGTCGACCGACTCGCGGAAGGCGCTGTTCTGGTCTAGAAAGACCAGGTCGTCATTGGTGTAGGTGGCGGGGAGCTCGTTGTATTGGGGTTCAGCGTGCACCGATTTGCCGTACTGCTGGTCGCTGCCTCGTCGATAGGCGAGGACAAAGGGGTCCGCTGTAAAGACAAGCTGCGTATACCGAGCTGGGTGCAACCGGCCCTGAGCGTCGCGTATCTGGAAGGGGATGAAGTGTACTCCCCTGTTGTGCTTGAATCCGACCAGTGGCGGTGTTTCCACCTGCTGTCGGGAAATCGGACTGTGTTCCTCTGCATGGTAGAGGCGCCGCATCTCGGATCGTTGACCCGGCGGCAGGACCATCGGCTGTCCATCTGTGGAGCATAGCGGCGGGGTTTCGTCGTGGGTAGTGGTGAGGTGATTCCCATACGTGAGGTGGTCATTGAGAGGGCAATGCTCCTCTGACAGGTACTGGTCGTATGCTCGATCTTCTTGTACCTGAGTCTGGTCTTGACGGGACAGAGGTCAGGTCGGAATGTAGCCTTGCGGAGATGAGCTGCGTGTGCTGACTGCTGTAGGTGTTGACGAAGGAAGAAGGGATGGAACGGGGGTAATTGGGCGACTGGGGCTTGGTTGAAGGGGCTTGGGAAGTGACATGGGTGATGGTGGCGCGCTCTGGATGATAACGGTAGGCTGGACTGAGATGGGGAGTAGGTCGTCGAGGACATAGTGGACTTGGACTGGGGAGTGGGACATGAGTGGATGGGAGTGTATGAGTGGGAGATGGGGACATCTCTTGGGAATACCCTGTGCTTATATGCACTTCTCTGGCGGGGTTCGAATGTTTGAATTCCTGAATGGCTTCATCAGCGAAGACGTCATCCTTCGAGACCCATTGGTTGTCGGAGTCAGGGTATCCGCGCCACTTGACCAAATACTGCAGTTTCTTTGTTCTGCCGAAGTGCCAAGAGTCTAGAATCTTCTTGACTTCGTATTCTTCTTCGCCATCAATCAAGTCTGGCGGTGGGCGCTGATAGTTGGGTCCATGTGTGGGAGTTTCGCGATAGGGGGTCAGAAGGTCCATATGGAACACTGGGTGGATACTCCACTGCGTGGGAAGTTCTAAACGATAGTTGACTGCAGACATCACCTGAGTGATCTTAAACAGGCCATGTCTTCTGGGCGCAAGCTTTGTGGTTGGTTGATTGGTGCGTAAGTGGCGCCCTTCGAGCCATACGAGGTCCCCTATTTGGTACTTGGGCGTATCTTTGTGTTTGATCCACCCCTGCTGCGCTTTGATCATCAGTTCCTGGGCGCGCGTTCTAGCCTCTTGGAATTGTTTGATGCAAAGTGCCACCTGTGGTATGGGGGATGGGCAATCGATCCAATCAGCATGAGGGTTGTAGCCCATGAGGATATTAAAGGGGGACTCTCTAGTGGATTCGTTGGGCCAGTTGTTGTGCGTGAACTCTGCCATGGGTAGGTAGGATGTCCAATTGTCCTGTCTTTCGTTGACCCAAAATCGCAGGTATTGTTCTAGCCATTGGTTGGTGCGTTCCGATTGTCCGTCTGTCCGTGGGTGGTATGCCGTGGATATGTTCTGTTCGATGCCTAGGATTTTGCATAATTCGCGTGTGAACTTTGACACGAATCGGGGGTCTCGGTCACTGATGATGCGCGCTGGTAGTCCGAATTGGGTGAAGACGTGTTTCACGTACAGGGCCGCAGTTCCTTCCGCGCTTATCTCTTCGAGGCATGGGATGAATATCGCCGCTTTGGAACAGTCGTGGTCTGTTACTGTCAGTATGGAGTCGCAACCATCTGCTTGCGGTAGTTTGGTGATGAAGTCCAGGGCTATGGTTTCGAAGGGCATTGCTTCCGGTCTGGGGAATATGGGTTGTAGTGGTGCGCGTGTGGGACGGTTGTTGACCTTGATCCACTGACATTTGGCGCATCCTTTGACGTAGTCTTGTGTTTCTTGTCGGAGGCCTGGCCACCAGTAGTATCGTTCCACCATCTTGATTGTTCGGTTAATTCCGGGGTGGCCATGAACTGGTGGGTCGTGATGTGTTTGGATGATGTGCTGCCGTTCGTGTGCATCTCCCATAACCACGCGTCGTCCGTCTTTGTACCAGGTGTCTTCAATCTTTTTCAGCCTGTGGGGGTCTACCCATCGCTTTATCATGGTTTCATCCTGGGTGTACACCGGGTTAGTTGGTTCCATTTCTGTGATGTTGACGGTGTGTTGGGTGTGCGTTGGGTTGTCTGTTGTGTCAATCTCGGTGGCCCTGATGAACACGTGATCTGGGAGTACCGTGACTTGTTTGTTGTTGTGTTCTCCCTGATTGTAGTCTGGTCATCTTAAATAATGCGTCAGCGCGTCCGTTTGCTGTCCCTTTGATGTGGTGAATCTCTATGTCGTATTCTGCAAGTTCAAGTACTTCCCTTGCTACGCGTCGGCTTATCTTTTGGGGGGATCTCCAGTATTGCAGGTTTATGTGGTCGGAGAAGACTTTGATTTTGTGTGGTGACCTGGTGAGGTATTGTCTCCAGTTGCGTAATGCTTTCACGATTGCTAGGAGTTCCAGGTCGTAGATGTCGTAGTTTCTTTCTGCTGCATTGAGGGTGTTTGAGTAGAAGGCGATTGGGTGTCGTTTGTTGTCTGTTCCCTTTTGGAGGAGGACTGCCCCAACCGCGTATCCTGAGGCGTCGACTTCCAGTTCGAACTGTTTGTCTAGTTCTGGATGTTTGAGTACGGGTTCTTCTGTTACTAGTGCTTTGAGCTTGTCGAACACCTGTTGTTGTTCTGTTCCCCATTGCCAATTGGTGTCCTTGCACGTGAGTTTGTTGAGTGGTCATGCATGTGTGGCAAAATTTCGGATGAAAGTGCGGTAGAAGTTGCAAAAGCCTAGGAAGGATCACACCTGTTTAACGGTTTTTGGTATGGGCCAGTCCATTATGCCGGAAATTTTGATGGGGTCCATGCGAATCACCCCCTTTTCAATGATTACCCCCAGGTAATCGAGGGAGGAAGAGTGAAAGGTGCATTTCTCCAGTTTGAGGTAGAGGTCATGTTGTTCTAAGAGGTCCAGTATGTCATGTACCGCTTCCGTGTGTGCTTGTTCCGTGGTTGATGTTGCGATGCCAATGTCGTCCATGTAGACTCAGATGATGGTCCCCTTTTTCTCGTGATAGTTGATGAGGGTTTGGCAGATGGCGTTCATCATTTCTTGGAAGGTGGATGGGGAATTGGTCATGCCGAAATACATTACTACCGGTTCATAGAAACCATATTTGGTTTTGAACGCTGCCTTGTACTGGTCGCCGTCTTTGACTAAGATATTGTTGTACCCCTGCCGGACGTCGAATTTGGAGAATATCCATCCCGAACTGAGGCTTGCGATGAGCTCTGGTATGAGGGGGAGTGGGTACTGGTTGCGTATGGTCCATTTGTTGAGTGTCCTGTAGTCCTGCACCAGGCGTAGTTTCCCGTCCTTCTTTTTCACGAAGAAGAATGGAGATGTGTATGGGGATTTAGAGGGGCGTATGTACCCTTTTGCCAGCTGCTCGTCCAGGAATTCCCGTAGTGCTTTATCTTCCACTTGGTTTACGGGGTATACTTTGCAGTTGAATGAGTCGGGTGCGTCCGGTTTGAGTTCGATGGCGTGGTCCCAGGGTCTTGAAGGTGGGAGGCGTTGGGATTCTTCTTCGCTGAATACCTTGGCATGTTTTTTGTATTCTTCAGGTATCTCCTTTTTCTCCGTGTACTGTTGTGCCGCTATTGCCATGTCTGTTGCCGTTGTTCGTAGGTGTGCCGGTAAGCATTCCTCCTCTAGTTCGGTGAGGGCTTGCTTTTTGTTTTCTTCCTCAATTTCCACTATGAGTCGTCGGAGTTCTGTGAGTCCAAATGGTTTAAGTGGGTTGGTGGTTCGGATGACGATGGGATATTGTTTGGTATTGAGGGTGGCTGTTGCCCATTGGATTCTGGGCTGGAAGGTCGCGAGCCATGGGTATCCTAGTATGAGGTCCTCTCCTCCTACATTGGTGACTAGGAAGCGGATATCTTTGAGTTTTCTGTCAGTTTGTACATTGAGGTCGACACAGTGAGTGATTTTTCCTCCTTTGTTGTGTGTTCCGTCTATATTCCAAATGTTGCGGGGACGCTCTAGTACTTTGGTTCCTAGGTGCATCTGTTTGATGAAATCGGGGTGTATGAAGTTGTCGTTGGCTCCAGAGTCCACCAGTGCTTTTCTTTCAGCCATGAAGTTACTCGTGCGGATCGAAACTGGGACATGCATAGATCGATAGCGCGTTATGAATGACGAGTTACAATTGACTGCCCTCACCCAGGCCGTTGGGTTCAGGCGCTTGGAAAATCCTGGCTCCCTGCCATATTTCTAGCGAACATTTCTCTCCCTTCCTCTGGGAGTTCTGCAATCCTCCCCATGATATCCTCTACTTGTTGTGCCGAGGTGGAACCGCGGTTGGCTTGTACTGGTTCGTTGAGGTCGATGAGGGGTTCCCCTGCGACGCTTGGTGGAGCGGTGGGTACTTCCTCGATGTATGCGCTTCTGCCCTGGGGTGGTCCTTGGCGCATTTGGCGTGGTTGCTGGCATTCTCGTGAGAAGTGACCTTTCTTTCCACAGTTGTAACAGGTTACGTCCCTTGTGTTAAACATGCCTCGTCCTCCCCTTCCTCTGGTGAGGAACCCTCCGCGAGGGGGGAAGGGGGGTCTCCCCTGGGTGTAGTTCCTCCATTCCTGAGGGTTGTTTGGGTTTGCCTCTTCTGATCCTGCAACTCTGGCGTGGACTCTCCCTGGTGTGGTATCCATGGCATCGGGGTGGTTTCGGTATTGCTGCCATCCCTGATTCTGCCTCTGGGGAGGTTGGAATCTTGCGGGCTGTTGCTGTTGTTGTTGTCTGGGGCGCTGAGCCAGCTGCCTCCCGAATCCGTCTACTCATGCCTTCATGTGGAGGTAACGCTTCTGCTGTTCGATGAGGGCATTCTTCCATTGGTGGTACGTTACTGGACTGTGGAATTGGTATGCGTTGCGATACAGGTTGAGGGGTACACCTCTGGTGAACTTATTGAGTACCAAGGGGTCGTCCAGGCGGTAGTCAGCCTGTTGAACGAGCTTTTTGAATGCGGTTACGTAGCTGTCAATATCCCCTCCTGTCATTTTGAATCCTTTGTCTAGCTCTAGCCTGGCACGTTCTTGTTCCATGTTGTCTTGGAACTGTCGCTTGAAGGCGAGTTCTACTGCACTCCATACCCAGGGGTTGCCTCTGTCTGGTCTGGTTTTGATCCACTTCTGAGTTTCTGAGGTCCATTCGTCGACTAAGGATCCTTGGATGTAGGTGAGGAACATCATTGCTTTGATGTACGGGCTTTGCAGGCTTTGGTTGGCTATGTTTACTTGTGTGAACCGGTTCCATTGGGATAGGAATGCTTGTGCCTTGTCTCAATCTCCTGTGAAGATGGGTGGTTCCTTGCCGATGAATTTGTCGGTGAGATGGGGGATATCTGCGAATCCCGGGTGTGGAAGGCCATGTGCGTCGTCTCCTCCTCCGTTGTCTCCGTCGCCTCCTCCTCCGGGGTTACCATCTGCTGGGTCTCCCCCCGGTGGGTTTCCTTCTGGCTGTCGTGGTTGGTCTTGCGGGGTAAAAAGGGCTGTCCTGATCTGAGTGGGTGCTTGGGTGGTGGTTGTGGAGGTCATGACTGGGATAGACTTAGCGATGTTTTCTAGTGCTAGTTCCTCTGCTTCGTCTTGGTGAATGTAGATGTCTTCGGGGTTGCTTGCGAGTGATGGGGACGGTGCTGGTGTCTTTGGTGTGGGAGATCGTATTGGTTCTTTGTATTGTCCGTCGATGAGGCCCCACTGGTCTCTAGTGACTACGTTGCTGGCTAGGATGTCGAGGCGGAGTCCTCCTCCTGCGGGTCGGAGTACTTTGTACTTGTTGTGGAGGTCGTCCCAACGGATTTCTGTCCAACAGGTGTTTTCGAAGTTGAATTCTATGGGGATAATGTGTCGGTTGCCTTGTCGGTCAAAGTAATCGGTGACGTAGCCTGGTATCTCTGCGTCGTCTTTCCAAAATGCAGCTTCTAGATATCTCTTGGGTACGTTGCGTTCCCCTCGTCTGTCGATGTGATATGGTCTGAATGGGACCCAGTAGTCCTTAGTTGTCTTGGTAGGATTGGCCACGATTGGGATCTTGGTCTTAATGTAGCGTTTACCACGAACGCTTGCCTGACTTAGGCTTCGGAGTGGGTGGTGATCCTCTTGGTGTAGTAATTGCGATTAACCTGAGCTTGTGGGAAGTCCACTGGATGGACCTGCAGATGTCCGTTGCGGTCTTTGTATCCGTGTAGATCGTCTCCCAGAGGTAGATGCGAGGGAGGACTTGCTACTATACGAAGGTCGTCCCAAGAGTCGTGATCGACGACATACAAGAATGTATAAGGAGATGCGACACGGGGGTTGAGATAGAGATAGACGCGATGACAGACGCTGCCGATGGGATAGTTGTCCACTGTTACGGGAGTCTGAAAATAGGTCACGAGGGATCCCTTGGTTGTGGGGGATATGTCAGACGACTCACTTCAAGGGGGAGTACCCTATAGAGCAGAGACTAGTAGTGGTATTGGAAGAAGACCAAGATGCTGTTCTTGGTCTTCGCAACGTACTACTTATACAGATACTCGCGGGCTTTCAAGCGCCGCTCCAAGAAGTACTAGCCAATAGCGTAAGTAGAGCAAACCCTAGTACAGCTATCCTAGTGTGAGTCACATCGAGTCATGATCCGATCCGATTATCGTACACAATCACATGTGCCGGAGCTTACCCGGCTTACTGATCCAACAAGTCCATGACAATATACTGCTGACACGGTGTCATACCCTTGACGTCAGTGTCCACTTCCGGGCCAAACGTAACAAATAAGCTGCAATTAAGTCAAGTTCAGAGCAAGGCTTGACTTAATCCAAGCAGGGTCAGGCTTAGCAAAATCTGGCTTTAGGTTGCTTAAAACTGTTGTTAAGTCATATTAAGCACTGTTAAGGACCATTAAGAAAAATCAACATTTTCCTGATGCCAGTGGGGTGATGTCCATGGTTCGCAGTACCCATGGCAGGCTTAGCAGAAGATGACTTGGTCATTGTCAATGATGGTGACAAAGGAGACTGAGATTGGTCAAAGGCACATGCTTGAAGAGGTGAGGTGTTATGTTCCTTCTGGACATATCGACCCAACTTGGGTATTCACCTGTTTGCTGCTGTGCACGGTTGTAAGTCTTCAGGCCCCCATAGGCAATGGCTGGGGCGATCCGCAGGATGTGGCCTAATAGTGCAAAGGCGAAGGCGAAGTGGCAGAAGAAGTCGGTGGACAGCACAACTTGTAGTGGAAAGCAGTGGTGGAGGGACGGGTCTCCGAGGTCACACCAAAGGAGCAGAGTGGGGAATCATCGTGTATAACAGCCCTTGACCAAACTCCAAGTGGGGAAGGTATTACAGAAGACATCAAAGCTACTGTACTAAGGCGCATAGCTGCCACTACTTATACACAAGTCTGAGGGTGTTGAAGCTCCTCTCAAATGTCGAATCCTAATGTGAGAAGCCAATGGCAATAAGGCGCATGGCATGAGGCAGAGATAAGAGGTCATGGGACACCGTCTCGAGTCGCACAGTACAGGCTGGATCATTAGATAACACATGGGACACACCAGAGATAAGGGCCCAGAGGCGCCCCACACCAAAGTCCACATCCGGACCACAGCCGGACACAATCACAAGATAACAACCTGGGCACAAGCTCATCCGGGCCCTTCTGGACGATTCCAAGGCAGGCCACATGCCAGGGTCATGTGGCAGCCACATCAGGACACCTATTCCCAAGGCTCCTGGTAGCGGTTCTCGTGTGGGGATGGGGAGTGGTCACTCACTGCGTGTTGCGAATACACATGTTCTTCCAGCTGTGCCACAGCTGCGTCTACTCTTGCATCATCTTCTGGCCACGCCTCTCGCTGCCAGTCCCACCAAGGGTCTGTAGGAGTGCACGTGGACTCCACCACAGGGACATCTGCGGTCGGCGAGTGGTCGCAAGGCGAGTCACATGCTGGGAGTGGCGAAACTGTGACATGAGGTGAGAACGGTGATGCACATGTAAAGCAGAAGGAGCTTAAGACAGAGGCAGTGCAGGGTTCCCAAGATTAGTGATTTGAGGTCCAGTCCAGTCTGGTCTTTTGCACCAGATGTTGTGCAACTGGACCAGGACTGGTTGCCACAAATGGGAATTTTGCAAAGACTGGACCGAGACCGCAGCCAACTGGTCTACATTGGTCCAGTTGCAGTAAAATACCTGGTTTCAACCAGTCTTTCTTGAGACTGGTCGACAACCAGTCTCGACTGGTTTTTTTGTGGTTGCAACCAGTTCTGACTCTACTATAGGTGACCCAAGTGCTTTGGTGAGGCAACAACAAGCTGCCATTTGTTACGATCCCCAACCACCAAAGCTGCCAAGCACCCAGAGTACGGCCCAGAGACATTGCCATCAGAAGGTGTGACTCCCCAGAGCCCGAAGGCCAGTGGTAGTAGACTTGGTGTGGCCAGGGACCAGTTCCAGAAAGCCTTGGAGCCATGATGTCATGGATCATGTGACTAAGGGCCAGGCTGACCTAGACTGATGATGATAGATGGTGTTGAGACGCGACTGCATAAGTCACATGTCTCGTGGGATCTGATTGTGTCAGCCCATATACTATATTCGGTATCTGTCCCTTACGGACTCTTTTGGACACTCCGGACTCATACAGACTGCTTTTGTTTATCTTTATTGTCAGAGTCATACATGGCTCTTATTGTTCTCTATTGTTAAGATACCGGTATTGTCTGCTTTAGGCAGCTATTGTTCTCTGCCCTCCAATGGCATTTCTCCCTCTGGCGCACAGACCACATGTATTATGTTTGGGTCACCAGTGCGCACAGACCATTCTTAGCTAAGTGTCCTGTATATAAGGACTGCTGTTTACGCCTTCACACTTCAGAGTTTACTTCCCCTCTGAAGTGTAAGTCCCTTTTTACCTTTCTCTTTACACTACCTTTACTCACAGACAGTCTATAGTAACTTGTCTATTAGGTGTGTATATATATAAGAGTTTACTTCCCCTCTGAAGTTAACTTGTCTATTAGCTCTTTGCTGTTTTTATCTTGCTTGTTAGTTCTGTGCTTCAACAGATGGCGCAATCGACCATGTGACCTTTCCAGAAGGTTCCATGTCTGTGCATGGACCACAGAACCCGAGAGAGCGGACTTAGCTGAGTATGAACCTTATGTACCTGCATGTATATATACCAGGCTTGTTTTGTCCTCAAGTCCCCAGACTTGAGTCACTTAGCAATACCAGCTTTGTATCTTGGGAACTCTGCTCTGCCTCTGTCATAAGCTCCTTCTGCTTTACATGTGCATCACCATTCTTGCCTTGCCTCTTCGTGCATGTGCCTTTGACTGATCTCAGTCTCCTTTGTCACCATCGTTGACAATGACCATGTTGTCTTCTGCTAAGCCTGCCATGGGTACTTCGAACCATGGATGTTGCCCTGCTGGTGGCATTACATTAACTCAAGACTCTGATCCTGCCTCAGGCTTGCTCAAGACACCTCAGACCCCATTGCCTTTAACGGCACAGGACCCATTGCATGGGGAGCTCCCCCGCATTTACAATGGCACCTATGCTGGCAGTCTATTCCTCTCTGATTTCCACGCCTTTAGAATTGCCAATGACAGGCACCCTACCATGCTTCGAGTACTCCCACGCGTTGCCTATTTCCTCACGTACTGCCAAGGGGATAATGTAACGCCACCACTGGTGTTAGTCCGACTTGGACTACGAAAGGGTGTTCACGACTTAGCAAATATCTCAAATGCAAGTCACGTGACTTGATCACGTGTACATGGCGCTTATAAGGGCATGTGACCTGTGATGACTAAGCACTAGGACACTTGAGTCACTAGGTGATCTATGAAGATGACTTGCTCTGAAGAGAGACAAGCGAACACGCGTGAAAGAGATGAGGAGAATGTGGTGATTGAAGATAGGGATCGACATGGGTTGGTGAAACCCGTACAGGTCATGGGTACGGGTACGATGGGTACAGGTCAGGGTCAGCAATTCTGAACCCGTCCAAACCCGTACCTGTGGCACAGGTACCTGCAGGTACACGCCTTTTTTTTTGCCATCCTGTCTCACTTGACCCACTCCTTGAGTGCTTGTTACATCCATATTCCAGCAGTTTCTGCCCTTTGTCTCAACTTTCAAGTGCACCGTTCCATGCACTGTTCCACAGCTTGGGCTGAAGACTGACTTGCCCTTATTTTTTGGATCCACCCTCTTTGCGTTTCAAGCATGCCGTTCCACAAGCCACGCCGCAGTCAAGATCTCTTGCTGCCTCATAGCCTGTCTGTTGCCAACCACGGACCACCCTCGTTCCTTGACCCTTGTCTCAAGTGCGCCTCGCCGCCATGCCACAAGTTGTGCTGCAAGACTGGCTACTCAAACTGTCCCTCAATATTGCCACTCTCTGTCTATCCTCTATTTGGTGTGCACTGTGTCCCTTTTTTCCGCCTTTTTTTTAACAGCTGAATAGGACTTGACCAGTCAGATCGATCCTTCTGTCTTGCTCGATGCCTTTCACGTTTCATCTCTAGTACACCATTCCTTTCCTAGTCTTACTCCTCCCTTTTTACCATGGCAAAATGGCCGGCGTTGTCCACATTTTGACTTCGCTGTTAGCCCGATGCCTTTCGCGTTTCATCTCTAGTACACCATTCCTTTCCTAGTCTTACCCCTCCCTTTTACCATGGCAAAATGGCCGGCATTGTCCACATTTCGACTTTGCTGTTAGTTACCCTTTTTTTTTCCCGTTTACTGTGGAGTCCAGTGGTCATTGTTCGTTCTGTAGGTTGACATAGTAGTACTCTAGCTGTCGTACTTAAACCTCCTCGATTTACCCCATCAATATGTTGAGACGCGACTGCATAAGTCACATGTCTCGTGGGATCTGATTGTGTCAGCCCATATACTATATTCGGTATCTGTCCCTTATGGACTCTTTTGGACACTCCGGACTTGTACGGACCGCTTTTGTTTATCTTTATTGTCAGAGTCATATATGGCTCTTATTGTTCTCTATTGTTAAGATACCGGTATTGTCTGCTTTAGGCAGCTATTGTTCTCTGCCCTCCAATGGCATTTCTCCCTCTGGCGCACAGACCACATGTATTGTGTTTGGGTCACCAGTGCGCACAGACAATTCTTAGCTAAGCGTCCTGTATATAAGGACTGCTGTTTACGCCTTCACACTTCAGAGTTTACTTCCCCTCTGAAGTGTAAGTCCCTTTACTTTCTCTTCTACACTACCTTTACTCACAGACAGTCTATAGTAACTTGTCTATTAGGTGTGTATATATACAGAGTTTACTTCCCCTCTGAAGTTAACTTGTCTATTAGCTCTTTGCTTTACCTCGCTTGTTAGTTCTGCGCTCAACACAATACACCATTCTACGCTTCCCTGTCCTCGTGTGTACACTCTACTTGCCAGCAATGTCTTCCAACTTCACCAAAAGTACGCGCAAGTGAAAGCCCACCAAACGTGTCATAGAAAATGGTGATCCCCTTCTCAAAAAACAAAAGAAGGCTACATCGACGACAACAACTACCACTGCTACTTCACCCGCTGCAGATCCTAGCCCTCCTCCCTGTGCCCAACCCCCCGTCGATGAAGGAGACAAGTCAGACGACAACGACACTGCATCACAGAAGAAGACCAAGCCTGATGCGATCGACATATCGGATGATGACTCCTCTGTGGAAGTGATTGAGGATGACGATGCTGAGCTCGGTAGTGTCGTGTTTGCTTTTGGGGTTCTGCTGCATAGTACTGATTAGTTCACAGAACGACTATCCAAAGAGTGGGACGCACCAATTTACATGTTCTTCAAGCCCACTCCAGTGATTGAGTACATCAATCACTGGAAGGCCCATGTATTTGAGTGTGCCGCTCGGAGTTGCCATTTCCGATTCATTTGGCGGTTCCTTGACAAGGGGGATGCAAAGTCAACAAGTAATCTGTGCCGACATGCTAAAGCTTGCTGGGGCGAAGAGGCAGTAGCTGCCGCTGATGAGACGGGTGATGTGAAGACTGCTCGTAAGGCCCTAGGAAGAGATCGAAGCTTTAATGGGTCAATTACCTCGGCTTTTCAACGCCTGGCCAAAGGAGTTGTCACTTACAGTCACCGCCAACATACCAAGGTGGAGGCTCGGTATGTCTTCTTTCTGGGCTTGGGGATGGGTGGATGAACTAAAGTGTTATTAGCGTCGAGTTTGTCCATTGGATTGCGGAGAGTAAGTGGCCATTCACAATTGTAAACGATCGCGGGATTCCATGCCCTCATGAAGACAGGGAGACCGGAATACTATATTCCCTCAGATAGGACCCTGTTGCACGATGTAAAAAATGCCTTCGTGCATGTTCATGGGCAGATCGCTAACATGTTACAAGTAAGCAGAACTTACCGAGCGCAGATTGTGTACTCACCTAAGACACCAGGAATACAACGGCAAACTCAGCTTTGCCACTGATGCATGGACCTCACCAAATCATATGGCATTCGTCACCATTACCGTCCACTTCAAGTGTGATGGGAAGCCAGTGGCAATGCTCCTGGACATTGTCAATGTGCCAAAATTGCATACGGGTGTCAACCTTGCGCGCGCATTTGCCAAGGTTCTAAACACTTTCAGGATCAGTGACAAGGTCAGTACTTTTATTTAGGACAGTAAAATGTTATACTCATCTTATTGGGCAGATACTGAGCGTTACTGCAGACAACGCATCCAACAATGACACTATGATTGATCATCTTGGAGTGCTCCTTGACGGCTTCCCTGGCTCTGCAAATCAAACAAGATGCTTCCTACATATACTCAACATCACAGCAAAGTCTATCATCAAGCAATTTGACTTACCGAAAGCCACAAATGGCGAGGTGATGGACGAGGCAGCACAAGCACTTGCTGACCTAGCAGACGGGCTTGAGGAGGAGGACCAAGAGGAATACAATGCCCAAGAAGAGGGAGAAGATGACGATCCATCACTAGACAGGTGGACCAATATTCACGATGGTTTGTCAGAGGAGCGAAGGAATGAGATCGACTTGGGCATCCAGCCAGTGTGGTCAATGTTGACTAAGGTAGTCACATGACCTTTTCCCGCTATTGTTTACTTTACTAACTCAGAACGCAGGTTTGCATATGCAGTGAAGAATTTGACAACCAAACTCCTCCTGCAGTGGTACATGACCCTGGCCACTTGTCGTCTCCCTCATTGTATGATGCCTCGAGATGTCTCAACTCAGTGGAACTCGACATTTGATATGCTCAAGTTTGCACTTGATTTTCGCCCTGCAATTGATGCAATGACTGCAGTGTGCAACCTCCGGAAATATAGTTATCCCCTGTGGAGTGGGGTATTGCAGAAGAACTCAAGGTCGTTTTGAAGGTATATCCTCGCATTTTTATTCCTTTTCATTGCTGAATCACTTTCTCGAAGATATTTAAGGACGCGACACTTTTCTTCTCTCGGGGAACCCCAAATCTTGCCACAGTCATTCCCACAATGGACCACATCGACAAAGTCCTCTCCACTGCATCTGATTCCCAACAGTATTCTCTTCCTATCCGTGCTTCTCTGGTTGTTGGGAAGAACATGATCAACTGGTATTACAACAAGATGGACCAGTCTGAAGTTTACCACATTGCCATGAGTAAGTATTCTTTGTATATTTCGTTTCAATCGTTCCTAATGTATGTTACTGGACAGTCCTTCACCCGCGACACAAGGTCGCTTACTTCAAGGCGCAAGACTGGGAAGAGCCTTGGATCGAGACGGCCTACACCCTTGTTCGTGAGGAGTATGACCATTCATATGATGCTCCTGCAGGTGTAGATGGCGACGACACTGAAACCGACGACGTCAATTCGCGTTCTGTTGATTCGGTATGTGTCTCTCAATACGTCTTCCTTTTGTTCTGACTTAGCCTTCTCTACAGCCATTTTCTTTGTCAAACAACATATTCGACCACTTACCGGACCTAGCCCCGACTTCATCAGACCTCCGTGATGAGCTTGATCGCTACCTCGCCACCGACACAGAGGATGTCAAGGATGGCCTTGAATGGTGGTACAAGAGACGCTCCACCTTCCCATGTTTATCCCGCATGGCTCAGGTTTATCCTTCGATTCCGGGTACGTCGTCCTCTCATCATTTGTGAGCTTTGCTTACACTTGTTCTCATTTTAGTGACTTCAGTCGACATCGAATGCATCTTCAGTCAAGGACGACTTCTTCTCTCTCACGTTGTTGCGTTAGGCCCGTCCTAACGAAGCTCGACTTGAGCGAGGACAGAGTGGCAAGGAATGCGAGGGGTGACTTAGCAAATATGAGTACACGACCTTAAGAGGAACGTGACCGCTACTAGCACTGGGGCGAAGTCCACCAGGCATACGTGTCGTTGGGCGATCTGCCTGATCAAGGCCAGACGCGATAAGAGGCAGAGAGTGAGAAGGATGCAGACGAGGAGAGAGGAACACAGGACTGGATAAGGGTTTCAAGAAGACCAAGCTAAGGAGCTCGGTCTTCGTACTGCCCACTAGATATACAGTTGACGAGGAGCTTTGAAGCTCCTCCGGAATGTAAGGTACCCAGTAGCCATAATAGCTCGAACCCTACTACGACTGTCCTAGGTATGAGTCAAGTCCGTACTACATGACATGTGATAACCGCAACAAGCTGACTGAGACAACTGTCCCTGACTAATACTAGGGTAGTCAGAACCCCACGAGAACGCAGTCCATACCGATGAGTCCGATTGTAACATCACCCCCTTTTCAGGTGCGACGCCCCGACGCTCCGAAACCCTCCTCCTTGTAGCGAATTCGCGTACGCTGCGGCTGCTGGGCGCCCCTCCTGCCCCTGCGGGTCCTCTTCTTCATCAACTCATAGTCCACCATGGTGCCCGCCTCGTCCTCGATGCGCTCCAACGCGTTGGCCATCTCCAGCCAGTGCCGACTGCCCGCCACCTTACCTTGAACCTCCCCTAGGGCGGCGATGAGGTCGTCGATGCACTGGTTAAGGCACTGCTGCTCCCGGTCGGTGAGGCGGTAGCGGTGGACCTCCACCGTAAGGGAGAGGTCGTGGATGGAGTCGAGGCAGTGGTCGACGCGCACCCGATCTTCGAAGGCCTCTGTGAACAGGACCATGTCCGCGGTGGGGTACATGGGTTTGCCGCCATACACGTAGTGGGGGGCGGCGTAGAGGGGGCGGGCGTAGACCTTGTCTGACTCGTCGATGATGCCCACCACCAGAGGGTCCGGCCCCATGATTACTTGGTGGTAGCGGGCTTCGCACTCAACCCCGTCGGGGGAGACAATGCGAAAGGGGAGGTAGTCCGCGCCAGTATTGGCTTTGAAGCCACTGGGGACTCGCGTGTTGATGACAGCGGGGGGTTGATGGGTGAGGCCACCCAACACCCCAAGGTCCCACTTGTACATGGGGGATCCGTCAGTGTTGAGCGAGTAGGGGGTCTCGCGTGGGTCGTCAGTGTCTGTGGTGGAGTGAATGAGGGGGTGCGTAGCTGGGTAGTTGCTGGGGGCGTCCTCGGCCAGACCCCAGTCTGGAGTATCAGGCGCCAATGCTTCAGCTGCTGCTGCCTCAGCTGCGCCCTCCGCAACTTCTCATCCCTCCACTCCTTTACCACTTCCTTCCAGGGCCGCACGGGCCCGAACTCGGTGTGGTACTTGGACAGGTTCACCGTCACCATGTCTGTCAAGGTGTTGAACGAGGCTATCTGCGGCCTGGCCCTCAAGTAGGGCACGCTCTTCTTCTTCGGGGGCTGCCTCGTAGGTAAGAGGCTGCGCACCGGGGGAGTCAGCGTCTCCTCCAACGGTGGGGTCTGGGAAGGCTCGGAGGACGGTGAGGGCGTCCTCGTGGGTGGTGGACAGGGCCTTGGTGATGGTGTCGATGGTGGACTGCGACGGGAGAGAGCAGGAGGACATGGTACGAAGGTAGGCAGGATGGAAAGAGGTAGCAGGAGTTGCTGGGGGACTTAGCTTGCAGTGGACTCTTCTTATATGCGTTTCCCTGGCGGGGTTTAATGCTTTGAAGTCCCGGATGGCCTGGTCGGCGAATACTTCACTCCAGTCAACCCACTGATTCTCCGAGTCAGGGTACCCTTTCCATTTCACGAGATACTGCAGTTTCCGCGTTCTTCTGAATCTTTGCGAGTCTAGAATCTTCTCGACCTCGTACTCTTCTTCGCCTTCTACCAGATCCAGTGGTGGGCGCTGGTAGTTAGGCCCATGTGTTGCGGTCTCGTGGTATCTGGTGAGAAGATCGGTGTGGAACACCGGGTAGATACTCCACTGTGTGGGAAGTTCGAGGCGATATGTTGCGTTTGTACCCAAGATGCCTGAGGAGTTCCTTGAAGAGGACGATGTCCGCGTGTTTGGGTCTATGACTCAGGAGCACTATGACGCCTGGAGGCATATCGAGGCGAGTTTCCTATCGACTTAGAGGAATGAGAGCTGGCCGTCACGTGACCTGGCACGTGACCTGCCTAGAGCTGGTCCAGAAGGGTCCGGATGAGCTTGCGCCCGGACCGGAGTGTGATACGTGACTGATGTGACTGCTGACTTGTACGGCTTGTGATTGGACTGTGATATTAGGGTTTGTGGCTGTGTATTAGGGTTGCTGGGCTTGAAAGCTCCAGCCCTAGTAGTATAAGTAGAGGGGCGTTCGCATACGAACCCCTTAGCTTTGATATCTTGAGGAATACCTTCCCTTCCCTGTGCCTTAGCTCCTTGTCCTGTGTGCATAACTCTTCGTCGTCATCAGCTCCCTGCTATAAGTCATGCACGTTGCTGACTTCTCCTTCATCATACTTGACTTTGCCATCATCGTCCTTTGCCTTGCCTACCTTGGTCACGCCTTGCATATCGCCCTAGCCGTCGCCTACAGGATACTGAAGACTTCCGACGCGTATACTCAGCAAACCGGTTCCAAATCCAAGTCGGATTGATACGTCCAGAAGGAACGTAACACAATAGTTGACAGGGGACATCACCTGCGCGACCCTAAAGGGGCCATGTCTTTTGGGCGCAAGCTTGGTGGTTGGCTGGTTGGTGCGCAGATGGCATCCTTCCAGCCACACGAGGTCTCCTTCTTTGTACTTGGGCGTATCTTTGTGTTTGACCCATGACTTCTGTGCCTTGATGAGGAGGGCCTTGGCCTGCGCTCTGGCCTCCTGGAATTGGTTGATTCTCAGCGCCACCTGGGGTATGGGCAATGGCCTATCAATCCAATCAGCGCACGGGTTGTACCCCATTAGGAGGTAGAAAGGGGACTTCCTGGTGGTCTCATGGGGCCAGTTGTTGTGCGTGAATTCCGCTATAGGGAGATAAGTCGCCCAGTTGTCTTGCCTCTCATTGGTCCAGAAGCGGAGATATTGCTCGAGCCACTGGTTAGTCCATTCTGATTGTCCGTCTGTTCGGGGGTGGTAGGCGGTGGAGATGTTCTGCGAGATCCCTAGGATCTTGCATAGTTCTCGCATGAATTTGGACGCAAAGTGTGGGTCTCTGTCGCTGATGACTTTGGAGGGGAGTCCAAATCGTAAGAAGATGTGCTTAGCGTATAGAGCAGCGGTCCCTTCTGCGGTGATTTCTTCTTGACAGGGGATGAAGATGGCTGCCTTGGTACAGTCGTGATCAGTGATGGTGAGGATTGAGTCGAACCCTTGCGACTGGGGTAACTTGGTGATGAAGTCAAGAGCAATGGTTTCGAAGAGGAGTGCCTCAGGGTTCGGGTAGATCGGGGATAGTGGTGCATGGGTTGGTCGGTTGTTGGCCTTGTGCCTCTGACACTCAGTGCACCCTTTGACATAGTCCAATACATCTTGGGCGAGGTTTGGCCACCAGTAGGAGCGTCCCACCAGTTGTGAGGTTTTGTTGATACCTGGGTGTCCATAAACCGGTGGTGTGTGATGCGCAGAGATGATACTTCTCTTGTCATATAGTCCACCAGTCACCACTCGTCTTCTGTCCTTGTACCAAGTGCCCTCGATCTTTTTGAGCCAGTGTGCGTCTATCCATGGGCGGAGGTAGTCCTCGTCTTGGCGGTATGCCGCGTCCGGTCGCTCCATCTCTCCGGGTTCTATCGTCAGGGTCTTCGGCATGACGACCTCAACTTGTGTGGCTCGCACGAAGAGCGCGTCAGGGAGGACCACTACGTCCTTGTTGTCATTGTCTCCCTGGTCATAGTCTGGTCTTCGGGAGAGTGCGTCTGCCCTTCCATTGGCTGTGCCTTTGATGTGGTGAATTTCGAAGTCATATTCGGATAGTTCTAGTACTTCCCTGGCGATGCGTCTGCTTATCCTTTGTGGTGACCTCCAGTATTGCAGGTTGAGGTGGTCGGAGAATACCCTGGTTTTGTGTGGGGAACCTGCGAGCAGGGGTCTCCAGTGGCGGAAGGCTTTGACGATGGCTAGTAGTTCCAGGTCGTAGATGTCGTAGTTGCATTCTGCTTCGTTGAGCGTCGCAGAGTAATAGCCTATGGGGTGTCGTTTACCGTCCTCTTTGCGTTGTAGGAGTATGGCACCCACCGCGAAGCCTGATGCATCCACCTCCATCTCGAATTGTTTTGTGAGGTCCAGGTGTGCCAGCACTGGTTCGCTTGTGACCAGCATCTTGAGCTTTGTGAAGGCGTCTTCCTCTGCTTGTCCCCATTGCCACTCTGTGTCTTTCCGCGTTAAACGGTTCAGCGGTCGTGCGTATGTGGCGAATCCTTTGATGAAGAGGCGATAAAAGTTGCAGAAGCCAAGAAAAGATCGGACCTGTTTGACTGTGGTTGGTGTTGGCCAGTCGCGGATGCCGGCAACTTTAACAGGGTCCATGTGTGTCACCCCCTTTTCAAGGATTACCCCCAGGTAATCGATTGCTGGTGCATGGAAGACGCATTTTTCTGGTTTGAAGTACAAGTCATTGTCTTTTGCGATCTGGAGTATGTCACGTATGGCTGCAATGTGGCCCGCTCGGCCGTTTCAGGAGGCGATGCTGATGTCGTCCATGTAGACACAAATGGTGGTGCCCAGCAGTTCGTGTTTGTTGATGGTGGGGCCACAGAGGGAGTCCATCATGTCCTGGAAGGTGGCCGGCGAGTTGGTGAGGCCAAAGTACATGACAAGTGGTTCAAAGAATCCATGGCATGTTTTGAAGGCCGCTTTTTCTTCATCGCCTTTGTTACGTTCCTTCCGGACGTCTGCCAGGTCACGTGACCTCGTCGCCTGTTCGCTTCGTCCAAGGGAATTCGCCGTCCAAGGACCCAAGTCAATCGTCGAATAATAGAAGTCGGCGGGGATATAGCACGACTTATAGCGGAACGCGTAGTGGCGATAACTCCAGCCAACTAGCAAAGATGACAAAAGAAGGGATGAGACAGTGAGGAATCAAGCTGTTATACACTCTGTGCCCTAAGAACCAACTCCGGCAAAGGGGAAGGTATTACACAAGATATCAAAGCTAAGGACTATAACGCGTCCAAAGCCCTCTACTTATACTACAGAGGGGGAGCTTTCAAGCTCAGCCCGAATCCGAAACCCTAATACACAGCCGCGAATCCTAATACGAGAAGCCAATGGCGTAAGGCCCTCATGGCATGAGTCAGAGATAAGAGATAAGAGATAAGGGCCTAGAGGCGCCCCACATCCAAGTCCACAACCGGATCACATCCGGACTCACAATCACAAGCTAACCCAGGCACAAGCTCATCTGGGCTCTTCCGGATTCTTCTTCGATCTTCCAAGGCAGGTCACGTGCCGGGGTCACGTGACGGCCGATAAGGGGTCCCTATTCCCAGGGTTCTTGGTAGCGCGTGGACGGGTGAGGGGTGTATGAGCTCACCGCGCGTGCCGTCTGCACGTGATCCGTCTCGTATTCCCACGCTCCGAGCAGGCGTTCGAGCACTGCCGTCGCCGCGCGCACTTCGTTCTCGCGCTGCGGGTCGTAATCGTCGTCTTCCGGGCCGCGTCCCGGCTGCGCCGTGACAGCCTTGCTTGATGCGGACGTTGTTGTATCCCCAGCGGACGTCAAGTTTAGTGTAGATGTCCGCATTACCCAAGTCCGTGATGAGCTCCTGTATGAGCGGCAGGGGGTACTGATTACACACAGTGAATGAGTTGATCTTTCGATAGTCTTGGACTGGCCACAGTTTTCCATCCTTCTTCTTGACGAAGAAGAAGGGTGATGCGTAAGGGGATTTCGATGGTCGGATGTATCCCTTCTCCAGTTGTTCGTCAAGGAATTTGCGGAGGGCGGTGTCTTCGTCGCGTGACATGGGATAGATCTTGCAGTTGATAGCGGTCGGGGCGTCCTCCCTGAACTCAATGGCATGGTCCCAAGGTCGCGATGGGGGGAAGCGATGGGATTCCTCTTCGCTGAACACTTTGGCGAAGTCCGCGTACTCTTCTGGGATCTCTGTTGTACCGGTGAATTGCTGTGCTTTGATGGCCAGTTCCGTGGCAGTGGTACGTGCCCTGACTGCCTCCCATTTGTCGTAGAGTTGTTGCACGGCGTGACACTTTTCTTCTTCGGTGAACTCGGTAGGGGCGAATGCGATCGTTACCCCTCAATCCTCTGGATGTGTGGTTCGGAGGACCACTGGGTAGGCGTCTTCTTTGATGACGGCATGTTGCCAGCTGATCTGTGGTTCGTAGGCAGCCAGCCATGGGTAGCCGAGGACGATGTCCTCGTTCCCTGTGTCTGTGAGTAGGAACCTCATTGTTTTGTGGGTCCCTTTGGTCTGTACGTCGAGGTCTGCGCAGTGCGTGATTAGTCCTGCTTTGTTCTCGGAGTTATTGATGTTCCATATCTTTTTGGGGGTCTCTAGCTCTTTGAGACCAATCCCCATTCGTTTTGCAAACGCAGGTTTAATGAAGCTGTCTGTGGCTCCCGAGTCTACCAGTGCTTTTACTTTGGCCATGTTGTAACTTGTTCGAACGGAAACTGGAATTCTCAACGATCGGGAGCATGTGATTATTACAGAATTACAATGGAGCGCCCTCACCCAGGCCGACGGGTTCAGGCGTTTGGAAAACCCTCTTTTCCCCATAGTTCTTGGAGGACCAGATCCTTTACTTCATCCGGTGCTCCGGCTACTCCCTGGAGCCATTCCTGGGCTTGTTGCTGCGGGGTTACTGCTGCGCGTGCTTGCACTCTTGGTTCTTGGGTGTAGTAGTCTGTCTCTGACCTCCTACTACTGCCGCTTTGCACGTTGTTGCGATGCTGTGGGCAGTCGTGACTGAAGTGTTCCTTCTGGTTACAGGTGTAGCAGATTACTTCCCTTGCGTCCCGGGGTGGTCCCCTCCCCCTGCCTCGCCCCCTCGGTCCTCCTCTGGGCAGGTAGGGTGGCCTTTGCCGGTCGAGTATGAACTCTGCTCCGGCGAGCCTTCCCTGGATGTCTTCTGCTTCCACACCTCGTGCTCGTGTTCTATCCGCGGAGGTGTCCATCGCATTGGGGTTCTGGTGATGGGGGAGGTTCCTTGGTGCCCATCCGCTCTGGGGGTTTCCCCATGGGCTAGGGCGTGGAGTAGTTCTCGGAGTGGGTGTTTTTAATGAGTTGAGACGTGCCTGTAGGTGCATGTACTGCTGTTGCTTCTTCATCGCGGCTTGTTTCCATGCCTCAAATGTTGCGGGTTCGTACTGCTTGTAGACCTTGGTGAACAGCACCTTCGGTAGTCCTGCCATGAATAGGTCCAACGTTTGGGGGGCGTCGAGGTTGTAGTCAGCTTGTCGGGCTAAGTGTTCAAAGGTAGCCACATAGCTGTCAATGTCTCCTTCCTTCATGTGGACGCCTTTGCGTAGCTCTGCCTGCGCCTGCTCTTTCTCCATAGTGTTGGAGAATCGTCTGGTGAAGGCGTTGTAAGGATAGCTCGGGCTCTGGGCCCGCAATCGTGTAATTTCGGTGTTTTCGGTCTCGGTCCGGCGTCGCGTGGCTCAGCTGCCATTCCGGTCTCGCATTCTCACGGCGTCGCCCCTCACTATCGCCCCTCACGTCTTCCCCTTCCCTCTCGCCTCGTGTGTGTACACACACACACACACACTCTCTCTCTCTCTCTCCCGCTCGTTGCTTTCTCGCCATCGCCCGCCCTCACCTCACGTAGCCATGGACGCCAACGCCGATCGCCTCGCAAACGGCTCGTAAGCACCCGAAGACAGGCCGCGTGTCCCCGCGCCTCGTGTTGCCTTTGTCCAGCTCTCCTTGTCTCTCGCCGCATCGCCCAATCTCGCCTGTTTCTTTCAAGATGTCAAGATCGAAACTCACCCAGTCTCAAGATGCCGTTAGAGGCCGCGCGGGTCATCGCGCCCGTCGTCGTCGTCAGAGGAGGACTCTATTGTCATAATGCGATTCGGTTTCTCGTGTCCGCGCCCATATCCCTTTATCCCTTTATCTCGCGTTTCGATCGTCTCCGCGCACCGTCTCGTTCCCTTCCTATGCCACTTCACCCTACCCCTCTTACTTCCTTCTTACTGGCTCGTAGCTACGGTTCTCTTTTGTATTTAAACCGCTCGCTCTGACTCGGAAATAACATCTCGGTTTTCCCCTCTTTTCCTCTCGCTGCGCGCTCGTCCCAGAAGTCAGGCCCTACCGCGGGCACTCGAAGGACATCGTCGCTATTCGCCTCGTCTCGCCGCCCTGAACGGCATCGTTTCCCGTCTCGCTCTCGCTTCGCTCATCCACGTTCGTTCTTGCCTTCGCCCGTTCGCGATCGCACCGGCTGTCGCCGTCGCGAACGCTCCGGGCTCGGCATTCCTTCTCCTTCGCTTCTGTAACCTCTGCGGGATCCCCTCCGCCTTCGAACTCACACGGACGTCGCTCCGTACAGCGTTGAGGGTCTCTTCCCAGAGGCGCCGAGTGTGTTCGGGGAATCCAGCCTCTGTCTGGCGCATCAGCTAGTCAGTCATGTACATCACCCATTCGTTAACCGTCTCCCCCTGGATGTATCTGAGGAAGAGGAGTGATCGGCAGTAGTAGTCGCACATGATGTCGCTTGTACTGTTGATCCCTTGGTAGAGGTTCCACTGCGCTCTGAACTGCAGGGCTTTGGTGTGATCTCCGTTGAAGACCATAGGCGGGTTGCCTTGGAGCCTATCTGACGATCGAGGTGGGTTACCTATGGGGGCTATCCCTGGGAATCCGCCTCCTCCGGGTGGTCCTCCTCCACCTCCTCCGTGCGGGTGGCCTCCTCCTGGACCTCCTCCAGGTGGTCCCCCCCCTTCGGGAGGGTCTGGTTCGTCAGGCCCGATGGCCCTCATGAGAGCCGCATCGTCTGCAGTCATTTGATGTCCTGTGCTGGGGTCGATGGGGAGTAGGTTTTCTGGTACTCCGTTCTGTGGTGGTTGTACAGGGTCCATTTGGAGTGCATACATTGGTTCTAACTGTATGGTTGTCATTTCGTCTGGTGGGTGAACGATGATCTGCTCAGCTGGGGATGCGTCATTAAGCGTAATCCCTCCTGCTAGGTTTGCTAGTTCCTCTTCTTCTTCTGCGTTTACCTGGGAGAGGTGGTCTTCTTCTGACTCTTCGCTACTCTGGTCTGATCTGGAGCCTTCCTCTGTGGTATTTGTGGTTGTTGCTCCGTCGATGGGTCCCACTCTTGCTTGGGGAACTACCTCGCTTTCTAGGATGTCGCACCGATAATCTCATGTGGTTGGTCTGACCACTGTTCGTACTCCTGCGTCGTTTGTTGCGAGTATACACCAACAGGTATGTTCGAAGTTGAACTCAACTGGGTAGAACTGACTTGGTCGGTTGGGGAAATCAACGAAGTATCCGGTTTCTCCTCTATGTGTCCTCCACCTAGCAGCTCTTAGATAGCGCGTGGGGACGTTCCGTTCTCCTCTGCTGGGGATAGTATATGATTGGGCTCGGTTTCGGTCCCACCGATCTCTTGTTGTGGACGCCACTGTGTCGTTGGTGAGGGGAGCTTGGTCTTAATGTTGCGTTAGGCCCGTCCTAACGAAGCTCGACTTGAGCGAGGACAGAGTGGCAAGGAATGCAAGGGGTGACTTAGCGAATATGAGTACATGACCTTAAGAGGAACGTGACCGCTACTAGCACTGGGGCGAAGTCCACCAGGCATACGTGTCGTTGGGCGATCTGCCTGATCAAGGCCAGACGCGATAAGAGGCAGAGAGCGAGAAGGATGCAGACGAGGAGAGAGGAACACAGGACTGGATAAGGGTTTCAAGAAGACCAAGCTAAGGAGCTCGGTCTTCGTACTGCCCACTAGATATACAGTTGACGAGGAGCTTTGAAGCTCCTCCGGAATGTAAGGTACCCAGTAGCCATAATAGCTCGAACCCTACTACGACTGTCCTAGGTATGAGTCAAGTCCGTACTACACGACATGTGATAACCGCAACAAGCTGACTGAGACGACTGTCCCTGACTAATACTAGGGTAGTCAGAACCCCACGAGAACACAGTCCGTACCGATGAGTCCGATTGTAACACACGTGCACAGCCGCCTTTCTGCTCAATCAACACGTGCTCTCTTGTGCCTCGGCGAATGGAGCGACCTTGACCTTATCAAGGACAGTGACATCAAGGCATCCATTGGTCCAGACTGCGTTCATGATGAGGAGGAGGAGGAAGAGCTTGCCAAGGACTGGGACGCCATTCCAACCTTTAACTAACTAACTAGACTCAGAGCTGTCCACCACGTTACCGTTGCCACTGCACCTTGTGCAGGTTGAATCGCAAATTGTTGTCTGTGCTTTAGCCTGTGTGAACCCCCTCTCTGTGAGCCAACACCCGAAGCTGTCAAACCTGCGTGAACCTGTCAAACCCGCATGAACCTGTCAAACCCGCATGAACCCGCCAAACCCGCGACCCGCGACTGTACCTGTACCCGTATGCATGGGTTACCCGTACCCACGACCACAGGTACGGGTTGAGTCGGATCGACACGCAGGTGACCCATGTCAATCCCTAAGTGCCGTTGCCTAGAAGGGGGTGGGTTCTTTTCCGAAGAACTTTTCTGCTCATTCGGTTGGTCCCAGACCTGTCACCCCGGGTGGTGGTCCTTCACCTCCTCTGTGTCCATCTCCTCCATCTCCTCCATGTCCGCTGTCTCCGCCATCTCCTTCTGGGGGATCGGTGTCCTGTCTGTGTCCCATGTTGGGGTTGATGCTTCCTAAGAAGGCGGTGTGTGCTCAGGTTTCTGCTTCAGTGATGGTCGCCATCTTTGGTATGTCGGTTAGAATGGGAATGTGCTCAGCTAGTGCCTGCAGTTGTTCTTCTGCATGTATCTCTTCGTCTCCAAGGATGTGAATTTCCTCTGGGTTGCTTTTGAGTGACAGGGATGGTGCTGGTGTTTTGGGTGTTGGGGATCGTTCATGTAGTTCTTCTGGGATTTGTCCATTGATTGGTCCCCACTGTTCTCTTGTTGTTGCTTCGCTTGCGAGGATGTTGCAGTTGAAGGCATCTGCAGTTGGTTTGATAACCTCATACTTATCTTCTCTGTGGTCCCACTTGAGTTCACACCAGCAGATTCTGTTGAAGTTGAACTCTACTGGGTATTCTTGTTTGCGGTATCGGGCTACGTATCCGATGTCGTGGGAGTTGTCCTTCCAATAGGTTGATTTGAGGTATTTTGTGGGGACGTTGCGTTCCCCTCTTCTGTCAATGTGATAGGGTCGAAAAGGTACCCAAAGGTCCTTTGTTGTTGTGTTGGGGTCTTGAGGATAAGCCACGGTGGGATCTTGGTCTTAATGTAACGTCTACCATGGACGTCTGCCTGACTTAGGCACTACAATGTGCTGATCCTCCTCGTGAGTAGTACTGGTGGCACAGAAGGTGTGTCAGATCTTCTGGGTCATATGCTACATTATGGTCTTGGTCCCACGCAACGTGTTTGAAGGCGTGAACAATGTTGGATTCTTCGAGGATGAAGTGGTGTTGATGGTTGTGGGTGGCATAGTAGATATAACCCCACGGGCATGCGACATTTGGGTGTGAGTAGAGGTAGACTTTGGTGATAATGGGACTTAGCGGAAACACTGTCCACACAGTGGGTCAGACATGTGGGAAGCCAAAGGCCAGGGGAGTCACAGGGATCTCAAGGATATGCCGGACGAAGGGATTCACTAAGGGGGAGATCCCTTGCACAGAAGACAAGTCAAGAAGTGGTAATTGAAGAAGACCAAGATGGCGATCCTAGTCTTCCATGGGAGTCTTATATACATATACAAGGTAGCTTTCAAGCTCCTCCCGAATCATAACTAGCCAATAGCGTAAGTAGAGCGAACCCTAATACAACTACTACTAGGAACAAGTCATGCCACGTCACTATGAGTCATATTGTACATTATCACATGCCAAACCCTGCAGCTGACTGATGCTGCGCAGTCCATGACTGATTACTGCTGACCCTGTTGTCATGAGCGGTGGCCAGAGTCCACATCCAGATGAAACGTAACACCTCCTCTTGAGGATTCTCGTTCTCCTTGTCACTGCCATTGACAGCTGCTCGAGCTTCCATGTCTCCGCCGTGAACCTCCACTCCTCCCATCGTCACGTCACCGTGCTCTTCTTCCGCTTCAACCCAGTATTCGACTTGTACCGGGAGAGGTCTAGGAGAGGCAGACTGACTGTCTCTGAGAGCGTCACGAAGCCTACGCACTTGGGCCTCGGTGTACAGAGCAGAGTTGAGCTGCTGGCCGTTGTGGCTAGTGTTGGGGAAGTTCGGTCTCAGACCGATCCAAACTCGGTTTGAACCCAAACCCAAACCGTTTAAATGGTTTGGGTTTGAAAATTCTAAAAAAAAACCAAACCGCTTGGTTTGTGGTTTGGGACCCCCAAACCGATACCAAACCATTCCAAACCGATTAGGAAAAATTATTAAAAATTATTTAAATTTGTTAAATAATCACTCAATAAATGGTTTCAAACTTGGTTTAAACCGAGTTTGAACTGAGTTTGAACCAAAACAGACAGTTAAATTTATTATTATAAGAAAATATTCATGTTTTTGGTCTATTAACTGGTTTGAACTTGGTTTGAACTTGGTTTGAACCAAACCAAACCAATTAAGAAGCAATTTTAAATGTCTTTTTTTAATCGGTTTGAAACAGTTTGGAACAGTTTGGAGTGGTTTAAACTGGTTTGGTCCGGTTTGGTTTTGGTTTGGCAAAAATTAAATGGTTTGGTTTCTGGTTTGGCCCAAACTGGCCCAAACTGAACTGAACCAAACTTCCCCAACACTAGTCGTGGCTGAGAAGCCAATAGGTGTCAGGGGTGTTGGGGTTGTCGATGTCTTCAACGGGGACGATGTCCTTAAGGGCGTTGTTGAGCTCTTGGTAGGTGAGGGACTCCCCAATGAAGGGAGCGACAATGGTGGATGTGGTGGAAGTGGGAAGAGACATTGCTGTTTGAGAGAGGAATCCAGTGTGAGGGAATGGGGAGGACTTAGCGTCGTCAGTCTCGCTTATATGGGCTTTGTTGGCCTTCGAACTCCACTCATATTCCGCTACTGCTTCATCGGCGAACATGTCATCTTTGTTGACCCACTGATTCTCCGAGTCTGGATAGCCCTTCCATTTCACAAGGTATTGGAGTTTTCTGCTTCTGCCGAACCACCGAGAGTCCAGAATGCGTTCAATTTCATATTCTTCCTCGCCATCCACCAGATCCGGTGGTGGGCGCTGGAAGTTTTCCGCATGTAGAGGTGTCTCGCGATAGGGTGTGAGTAAATCAATGTGGAACACAGGGTGAATGCTCCACTGTGTGGGAAGTTCAAGTTGATAGTTGACAGGTGACAGTACACGTGTGATCCTGAAGGGTCCATGTCAGCGCGCCACAAGTTTTGCTGTTGGCTGATTGGTTTGAAGGTGATGGCCCTCTAGCCACACCTGATCTCCTACCTGGTACTTGGGTGTATCTCAGTGTTTGACCCATAGGGATTGGGCTTTTTGGATAAGGTCCTGAGCTTCTTTCCATGCTTCTCGGAATTGTTGAAGTCGTGTGAGCACCTGGGGAATGGGTGATGGCTTATTGATCCAATCAGTGCGTGGGTCATATCCCATCATGAGTGATAATGGGGACTTCCTTGTCGCTTTGTGTGGCCAACTGTTGTGAGTGAATTCCGCCATGGGTAGAAATTGTGCCTGGTTATCTTGGCGCTCGTTGGTCCAGAACCTTAGATACTGTTCTAACCATTGATTGGTGTGCTCCGATTGTCCATCCGTTCAGGGATGGTAGGCCGTGGAAATGTTTTGATAGATTCCCAAGATCTGGCATAGTTCGTGGGTAAACTTTGATGTGAATCACGGGTCGTGGTCACTGATAATTTTTGCCAGTAGTCCGAATCTCCGAAATACATGAGTGACGTACAGTGCTGCAGTTTCTTCCCCCGTTATTTCTTCAACGCAGGGAATGAAGACGGATGCCTTGGTGCAGTCGTGGTTGGTTATGGTGAGGATTGAATCATGCCCCTGGGATACAGGTAATTTAGTGATGAAGTCAAGGGCAATGACTTTGAATGGCTTAGCGTCTGCCGTGGGTGTAATGGGGACTAGTGGTGCTTTCGTGGGTCAGTTGTTGACTTTGTGGCATTGGCATTCTGCGCATCCTTGAACATACTTGGTCACGTGTTTCAACATGTGTGGCCACCAGTGGCTTCGTTTGATGATTCGAGCTGTCCGTTTGATCCCTGGGTGACCGTACACTGGGGGATTGTGGTGGTTAGCTATGATGGTGTGTATGGCGTCCTGCCCCCCAGTGACTACTCATGCGCCCTGTTGGTACCAGACTCTGTCAATTTTCTTAAGTTTATAAGGGTCTACCCATGGGCGTAGGGTGTGCTCATCTTGGTCAAGCATTTCTGGAGTTTGTGTGGTCAGATTTCTGATGAATACCTTTTCGGGTAGTACTATAACTCCTTCATTGTCTCTTTCCCCTTGATCGTAGTCGGGTCATCTGGACAGTGTGTCTGCGCGGCCGTTGTTAATCCCTTTGATATGGTGAATCTCAAAGTCGTATTCCATGAGTTCCAGGACTTCTCGGGCTACATGACAACTTATCTTTTGGGGTGATTTCCAGTGTGTAAGGTTGAGGTGGTTGGAGAATATTTTGATCTTGTGTGGTGATCTGGCGAGGAATGGTCTCCAGTGGCGTAGGGCTTTGACAATGGCTAGGAGTTCCAAGTCATAGATGTCGTCATTGCGTTCCACTTCATTTAGTGTCGCTGAGAAGTATCGGATGGGGTGTCTGTAGTGGTGCGACTGCTGTGCTATGCCAAGTCAAGTGTAGAATAAGTGTGAACTGTAAGGTGGGCACACTCAACTTAGTGCGGAGACAAGTCACGTGCTAGATGTACAGTCACAGTGGAGAATGCAGAACTTATAAGTCTTTTACAAGACTTCAACTGCAAAGTATCACGCTGTGGCACACTGAGTGGAGAACCAAGAGGACAAGTTCAGATTGGGACAGAGTAAGGAAGTACAATGGATACGCACCTGAGTGGAGAACCAAGAGGACAAGTTGGTTCCACTCAGGACACTACAGGGAAGCTTATATACACTACTGTGGCTGAGCTTAAACTGAGTCTGAACACTGTTACTAAGTGTATAGTAAGACTCCATGACTCAGGAGCTGATGCATCATATCTATTAATAGCGCTATCTATTGTGCTGACTGATGCACTTGTCATAGCGCTTACGAGCGGCTCCACTTTGCTGAGTAAATCCTAATACAGCGAGTAAGTGTAAACTACTAAGTATGTTCTAGATCCTTCCAGAACCTTCTATCCTTATCTACCAATCAGAACCGTTATACGTATAAGGGACCTAGGTCCCACGATCATGTGCACATGGGTGGCAGACCCTTGTGACTGACTCAAAGTCTCTGTACTTTGGCCCTTTATATCTCCCGTTATAAATCCGTAATAAATACAGAAAAATAGGGAAATAATACGCGTCCATGACAGTGTCGTTTTCCATCTTTCTTCTTTTGCAAGAGTACAGCCCCTACTGCATATCCAGACGTGTCTACCTCGAGTTCGAATTGATCTGTCAGGCTTGGGTGAGTGAGTACTGGTTCGCTGGTGACGAGGTCTTTAAGGGTTTGAAAGGCCTTTTCTTCATCTTTTCCCCATGTCCACTCGGTATCCTTGTGCATGAGTTTGTTGAGGGCTCGTGTGTATGTTGCGAAACCGTGAATGAAGAGATGGTAAAAATTGCAGAATCCCAAAAAGGAGCGTACGTTGTGTACCTTTGTGGGGCGAGGCCAATCGCGTATTCCTGAAATTTTTATGGGGTCCATGTGTTGCATTAGGCCCGTCCTAACGATGCTCGACTTGAGTGATGACAGAGTGGCTGAGTGTACGAGGGGCGACTTGGCGATTATAGATACACGACCTTCCAGAGGAACATGATCATTACAAGCACTGGGGCGAAATCCACCAGGTGTATACGTTGCTGGGCAATCTGCCTTACCAAGGCCAGACACAATAACAGGCAGAGAAAGAGAATAAGACAAATGAGGAGAGAAGAGATGAGAATCAGAGTAAGGATTCAAGAAGACTAGTGATTGGCTCGGGTATGGGTAACCCGCTGGGTGCCGGTTTGGCTATTTCCAGGGTACAGGTAGGGGTAAGCCTTTTTCAACCCTAGGCAAACCCGTACCTGAACCATGGGTTACACGGGTCAAGACACGGGTTGGGCTTTTCTCAAGGCTTTTCTTTTTGAATCAATTTTCATGCCACAACAACAAGTACTGGTAAGTTACTTGCACCATGTCCCCATTGCCACATCCTCGTCATCGCCACATCACTGGATCGACTTCAGCCTCTCACGCGGCCTCATGTGCCTCACACCTCACTCCCCTATGACTCAGAGGGACCATCACACTCAAGGAGCAACCGTGGTCCCTCTGAGTCACTACCTCAATTCCCTTCCCGCACCTCTCCATCTCCTTACCCGTATTGCCACCTTGCCATTTTTTTACCATCTCACCCCAAGTCTTGCCCTGGTCATTACTGAGTGTCACCACCATCTCACACAGTACGATGTCTTCGCCACGTCCCTCCCACAATCCTCACAATGTCCCCGCCGTGCTCAATGTCCTTGCCACGTCTCCATAGTCAGCTGGTGTAGGCCCCTGCAGCCCGCCTTCACCAACCACCAAGGATCTGCGTGAGTTCACAGCCCCAACAGTACGTCCAATTTCCCCCTCACTCTTCGGTCCACCCATGCTAATGACCCTGTACCAAAGTTCCCCTCTCTTTTATAGACAGCTCACATCCACTTTTGACCCTTCCCAGACAGGAATGTCTGGTCGAGCCGCACCGTCATTGGATCGGGTCACTATATGAATTGCCACCCTATCAAGACTAGTAAGTCACGACCTCTTGCCCCTTACACCCTCCACTACTAACTTCTATTACCCTTTTACAAACCAGCGTGTGCTTGCCCCAGATGTGGCGGCGACGCAAAGACGACCATGGTGACGACAACGATGACATGAAGACGATTACAGCGGCGGCAACAACAGCAAAGACAATCAAGACAGCAGCGGCAACGTGATGACGACTACAGCGGCGGCAACGACGACACGAAGACGATCAAGACGGCAGTGGCAACGGTGTGAAGACCATCAAGATGACCACAGCAACAACAACAACATGAAGATAATCATGGCGGCGCCAGCAGTGGCGGCAAAGATAATCAAGATGGCATCAGCAACACGAAGATGATGGCAGTGGCAATGATGCAAAGATGACCACAGTGACGACAACGACGACAACGACATGAAGACGATCATGGCGACGGAGGCAATCAAGATGGTGGTTGTGCAATCAAGATGACCAACGCAGCGACGAAGACACCGCAAAGACAATCACAGCGGCGGCATCAATGGTGACCACGATGGTGACGGTGCAGGTGATAGCAATGGTGACGAAGGCAGCAGCTGGGAGGGCGATGGTAATGACATTATGTAGCTAGACTTTGTGTACTCATACCTGTAGTAATAATACAAAACCTTTACCCACCTGCTGCCTTAACCCGCATGGGTTTTTGTGACCCACATGTCCCATCTAAACCCATACCCGAACCCGAGGAAACCCCTACCCCTCATCACGGGTAGGGGTTTTGTCCAGGTCGGGTACGGGTGGCTCCAAAAATACCTGGGGGTGACCCAGGCCAATCACTAAAGAAGACCAAGCTAAGGAGCTCGGTCTTCGCACTATCCACTAGATATACAATTGACAAGGAGCTTTGAGGCTCCTCCTGAACATAAGGTACCCAGTAGCAATAGTAGCTCAAACCCTACTACGACTGTCCTAGGTATGAGTCAAGTCCGTACCATATACCTAGTGTTGGGGAAGTTCGGTTCGGTTCAGTTTGGGCCAGTTTGGGCCAAACCGGAAACTGAACCATTTAATTTTTGCCAAACCAAAACCAAACTGGACCAAACTGGTTTAAACCGCTCCAAACCGTTCCAAACTGTTTCAAACCAATTAAAAAAAGACATTTTAAATTGCTTCTTAATTGGTTTGGTTTGGTTCAAACCAAGTTCAAACCAAGTTCAAACCAGTTAATAGACCAAAAACATAAATATTTTCTTATAATAATAAATTTAACTGTCTGTTTTGGTTCAAACTCAGTTCAAACTCAGTTCAAACCAAGTTTGAAACCATTTATTGAGTGATTATTTAACAAATTTAAATAATTTTTAATAATTTTTCCTAATCGGTTTGGAATGGTTTGGTATTGGTTTGGGGGTCCCAAACCACAAACCAAGCGGTTCGGTTTTTTTTAGAATTTTCAAACCCAAACTGTTTAAACGGTTTGGGTTTGGGTTCAAACCGAGTTTGGATCAGTCTGAGACCGAACTTCCCCAACACTACATATACCATGTGATAACCACAACACAAGCTGACTGAGACGACTGTCCCTGACTAATACTAGGGTAGTCAGAACCCCATGAGTCCACAGTCCATACCGATGAGTCCAATCGCAACATCACCCCCTCTTCAGGTGCGACACCCTGACGCTCCAAAGCCCTCCTCCTCGTAATGAATCCACATATGCTGCAGCTGCTGGGCGTTCCTCCAACCCCTGCGGGTCTTCTTCTTCGTCAACTCGTAGTCCACCATGGTGCCGCCTCGTCCTCAATGCGCTCCATCGCATTGGCCATCTCCAACCGATGCCGACTACCCGCCACCTTACCTTGGGCCTCCCCCAGAGCAGCAATGAGGTTGTTGATGCACTGGTTAAGGCACTCGTGCTCCCTGTCAGTGGCGCGGTAGCAGTGGACCTCTGCTGTAAGGGAGAGGTCGTGGATGGAGTCGAGGCAGTGGTCGACATGCGCCCGATCTTCGAAGGCCTCTGTGAAGAGGGCCATGTCTGCTGCAGGGTACATGGGCTTGCCGCCATAGGTGTAGTGGGGGGTGGCGTAGAGGGGGTGAGCATAGACCTTGTCCGACTCGTCGATGATGCCCACCACCATAGGATCTGGTCCCATGATCACCTGGTGGTAGTGGGCCTCACACTCAACCCCATCAGGGGAGACGATGCAGAATGGGATGTAGTCCACGCCAGCGTTGGCTTTGAAGCTGCTGGGGACTCGTGTGTTGATGGTGACGAGAGGTTGGTGAGCGCGAGGGCCCATCACCCTGAGGTCCCACTTGTACATGGGGGTTCCGTCGGTGTTGAGCAAGTAGGGGGTCTCGCGTGGGTTGTCAGTGTCTGTGGTGGAGCAAATAAGGGGGTGCGTAGCTGGGTAGTCATTGGCAGCATCCTCAGCCAGACCCCAGTCTGGAGTATCAGGTGCCGATGCCTCAGCTGCTGCTGCTTCAGCTGTGCCCTCCGCAGTTGCTCGTCCCTCTATTCCTTCACTACTTCCTTCCATGGCCGCACAGGCCTGAATTCGGTGTGGTACTTGGACAGGTTCACAGTCACCGTGTCCGCCAGGGTGTTGAACGAGGCTATCTGCGGCCTGGCCCTCGAGTAGGGCACGCTCTTCTTCTTCTGGGACTGCTGTGCAGGTAGAAGGCTGCGTACCTGGGGAGTCAGCGTTCCCTCTGATGGTGGGGTCTGGGAAGGCTCAGAGGATGGCAATGGCGTCCTCGTGGGTGGCGGGCCCATGGGTGGTGACCAGGGCCCGGGTGACGGTGTTGATGGTGGACTGCGACGGGAGCGAGCAAGAGGACATGGTGCGAAGGAAGACAGGATGGGATAGTGTAGCAGGAGTTGCTGAGGGAATTAGCTCATAGTGAACCCCTCTTATATGTGTTTCTCTTGAGGGGTTTAGCGCCTTGAAGTCCCGGATGGCCTGGTCGGCGAATACTTCGCTCCGGTCGACCCACTGATTCTCCGAGTTGGGGTATCCCTTCCATCTCACCAGGTACTGCAGTTTCCGCGCCCTCCTGAACCTTCATGAGTCTAGAATCTTCTCGACCTTGTATTCCTCTTCGCCTTCTACCAGATCCGGGGGTGGACGCTGGTAGTTAGGCCCATGCGTTGTGGTCTCATGGTATCTGGTGAGAGGATCGGTGTGGAACACTGGGTGGATACTCCACTGTGTGGGAAGTTTGAGGTGATAGTTGACAGGGGACATCACCTGTGCAACCCTAAAGGGGCCATGTCTCTTGGGCGCAAGCTTTGCGGTTGGCTGGTTGGTCCACAGGTGGCATCCTTCTAGCCACATGAGGTTGCCTTCTTTGTACTTGGGTGTATCTTTGTGTTTGACACATGACTTCTGTGCCTTGATAAGGAGTGCCTTGGCCTGCACTCTGGCTTCCTGGAACTGATCAATTCTCAGTGCCACTTGGGGTATGGGAGATGGCCTATTGATCCAATCAGCGCGCGGGTTGTACCCCATTAGGAGGTAGAAAGGGGACTTCCTTGTGGTCTCATGGGGCCAGTTGTTGTGCGTGAATTCCGCTATAGGGAGGTATGCCGCCCAGTTATCTTGCCTCTCATTAGTCCAGAAGCAGAGGTATTGCTCAAGCCACTGGTTAGTCTGTTTGGACTGCCCATCTGTCCAGGGGTGGTAGGTGGTGGAGACATTCTGTGAAATTCCTAGGATCTTGCACAGTTCTCGTGTGAACTTGGACGTGAAGCGTGGGTCTCTGTCACTGATCACTTTGGAGGGGAGTCCAAATCGTAGGAAGACATGCTTAGCGTATAGAGCGGCGGTTCCCTCTGCAGTGATTTCCTCTTGACAGGGGATGAAGATGGCTGCCTTGGTACAGTCATGATCTGTGATGGTGAGGATTGAATCAAATCCTTGTGACTGGGGTAACTTGGTGATGAAGTTGAGGGCGATGGTTTCGAATGGAAGCACTTCGGGGTTTGGGTAGATTGGGGACAGTGGTGCTTGGGTTGGTCGGTTGTTGGCCTTGTGCCTCTGACACTTGGCGCATCCCTTGACGTAGTCTAGTACGTCTTGGGTGAGGTTTGGCCACCAGTAGGGGTGTCCCACCAACTGCGAGGTTTTGTTAATGCCTGGGTGTCCATAAACTGGTGGTGCATGGTGAGCGGAGATGATACTTCTCTTGTCATATAGTCTGCCTGTCACCACTCGTCTTCCATCTTTGTACCAAGTGCCTTCGATCTTCTTTAGCCGGTGCGCATTTATCCATGGGCGAAGGTAGTCCTCGTCTTGATGGTATGTCGCGTCTGGTCACTCCATCTCTCCAGGTTCTATCGTCAGGGTGTTCGGCATGACAGCCTTGACTTGTGTGGCCCATACGAAGAGTGCGTTGGGGAGGACCACTACGTCCTTGTTGTCGTTATCCCCTTGGTCATAGTCTGGTCTTCAGGAGAGTGCATCTGCTCTTCCGTTGGCTGTGCATGGTGAATCTCAAAGTCATATTCGGATAGTTCTAGCACTTCCCTTGCGATGTGTCTGCTTATTCTCTGTGGTGACCTCCAGTATTGCAGGTTGAGATGGTCGGAGAATACCTTGGTTTTGTGTGGGGAGCCTGTGAGTAGGGGTCTCCAGTGGCGGAAGGCTTTGATGATGGCCAGCAGCTCCAGGTCGTAGATGTTGTAGTTGCGCTCTGCTTCGTTGAGCACCACTGAGTAGTAGCCTATAGGGTGTCATTTATTATCCTCTTTGCGTTGTAGGAGTACAGCACCCACCACGAAGCCTGATGCATCCACCTCCATCTCGAATTGTTCCTTGAGGTCCAGGTGTGCCAGTACTGGTTCGCTTGTGACCAGGGTCTTGAGCTTTGTGAAGGTGTCTTCTTCTGCTTGTCCCCACTGCCACTCTGCGTCTTTTCATGTTAGTCTGTTCAGTGGGCGTGTGTGTGTGGTGAATCCCTTGATGAAGAGACGATAGAAGTTGCAGAAACCGAGAAAAGATTGGACTTGTTTGACCATGGTCGGCGTCGGCCAGTTGCAGATGCTGGCGACTTTGACAGGGTCCATGCATGTCACCCCCTTTTCAAGGATTACCCCCAGGTAATCGATCGCCGGTGCACCAAAGACGCACTTCTCTGGCTTGAAGTACAAGTCATTGTCCTTCGCAATCTGGAGTATGTCATGTACAGCTGCAATGTGGCCTGCCTGGCCATTCCAGGAGGCGATGCCAATGTCGTCCATGTATATGCGAATGGTAGTGCCCAGCAACTCATGTTTAAGGATGATGGGGGCGCAGAGGTAGTCCATCATTGCCTGGAAGGTGGTGGGCGAGTTGTTGAGGCCGAAGTACATGACCAATGGTTCGAAGAACCCGTGACGTGTTTTAAAGGTGGCTTTTTCTTCGTTGCCCTCCTTGATGCGGACGTTGTTGTACCCCCAGCAGACGTCGAGTTTAGTGTAGATGTCTGCATTGCCCAGGTCCGTGATGAGCTCTTGTATGAGTGGTAGGGGGTACTGGTTACGCACGGTGAACAAGTTAATCTTTCGATAGTCCTGGACCAGCCGCAGCTTCCCATCCTTCTTTTTGACGAAGAAGAAAGATGATGCATACAGGGATTTCGATGGTCGGATATACCCCTTCTCTAGTTGCTCATCAAGAAATTTGCGGAGGGCGATGTCTTCGTCGTGGGACATGGGGTAGATCTTGCAGTTGATAGTGGTTGGGGCTTCCTTTTTAAATTCAATAGCATGATCCCAAGGTCATGAAGGTGGGAAGTGATGTGATTCTTCTTCGCTGAACACCTTGGCGAAGTCTGCGTATTCTTCTGGGATTTCTGTTGTGCCGGTGAACTGCTGTGCTTCAATGGCCAACTCTGTGGCAGTGGTGCGTGCTCTGACGGCTCCCCACTCCTCATAGAGTTGTTGCACAACGTGGTGCTTCTCGTCTTCGGTAAACTCAGTAGGGGCAAATGCGATGGTCACCGGTCCGAAGGACCACTGTATATGCATCTTCTTCAATGACGGCATGTTGCCAGCTGATCTGTGGTTCGTAGGCGGCCAGCCATGGGTAGCCAAGGATGATGTCTTCGTTTCCTGTGTCTGTGAGCAGAAACCTCATTGTTTTGTGAGTTCCTTTGGTTTGTATATCGAGATCTGTGCAGTGCATGATTAGTCCTGCTTTGTTCTCCAAGTTATCGATGTTCCATATCTTTTTGGGGGTCTCTAGCTCTTTGAGACCAATCCCCATTCACTTTGCAAATGCAGGTTTGATGAAGCTGTCTGTGGCTCCCGAGTCCACCAGTGCTTTTATTTCAGCCATGTTGTAACTTGTTCGAACGGAAACTAGAATTCTCAACGATCGATAGTGTGTGATTATTACAGAGTTACAATGGAGCACCCTCACCCAGGCTGACAGGTTCAGGCATTTGGAAAACCCTCTTTCCCCCACAGTTCTTGAAGGACCAGGTCTTTTACTTCGTCCGGCGCTCCAGCTACTCCTTGGAGCCATTCTTGGGCCTGCTGCTGCGGGGTCACCGCTGCACACGCCTGTACCCTTGGTTCTTGGGTGTAGTAGTCCATCTCTGACCTCCTACCATTGCTGCTCTGCACGTTGTTACAATGCTGTGGGCAGTCGTGACTGAAGTGTCTCTTCTGGTTACAGGTATAGCAGATTACTTCCCTGGCATCTCGGGGTAGCCCCCATCCTCTGCCTTGCCCCCTCGGTCCTCCTTGTGGCAGATAGGGCAGCCTTTGTTGGTTGAGTATAAACTCTGCTCTGGCGAGCCTTCCTTGGGCATCTTCTGCTTCTGCTCCTCACGCCTGCATTCTATCTGCGGAGGTGTCCATTGCATTGGGGTTTTGGTGATGGGGGAGGTTCCTTGGCACCCATCTGCTTGGGGGGGCTCCCCATGGGCTAGAGCATGGAGTAGTCCTCGGAGTAGGTGTTTTTAGCGAGTTAAGACGTGCCTGTAGATGCATATACTGCTGTTGCTTCTTCATTGCCGCTTGCTTCCATGCTTCAAATGTGGTGGGTTTGTACTGCTCATAGACCTTGGTGAACAGTGCCTTTGGCAGCCCTGCCATAAACAGGTCTAACATTTGAGGGGCGTCAAGATTGTAGTCAGCTTGTTGAGCTAGCTGTTCAAAAGTAGCCACGTAGCTGTCAATGTCGCCCTCCTTCATATGGACACCTTTGTGTAGTTCCACCTGTGCTTGTTCCTTCTCCATAGTGTTGGCGAATCATCTAGTGAAGGTGCGAAGGGTTTCTTCCCAGAGGTGTCGAGTGTGCTCAGGGAATCCAGACTCCGTTTGGCGCATCAGCCAGTCGGTCATGTACATCACCCATTCATTGACCATCTCCCCCTGGATGTAGCCAAGGAAGAGGAGTGATCGGTGGTAGTAGTTGTGCATGATGTTGCTCGTGCTGTTGACCCCTTGATAGAGGTTCCACTGCGCCCTGAACTGTAGGGCCTTGGTGCGATCGCCATTGAAAACCATGGGCGGATTGCCTTGGAGTCTGTCTGATAATCGGGGTGGGTTACTGATGGGGCCTACCCCTGGGAATCTGCCTCCTCCAGGTGGTCCTCCACCACCTCCATGTCCTCTGCCTCCTCCTTTGTGTGGGTGGCCCCTTCCTGGGCCTCCTTCAGGTGGACCTCTTCCTCCAGGAGGGTCTGGCTCATCGGGCCCGATATGTTACGGTTTCGCCTCAGACCGTCCCTCGAGCACCCTACGCAAGGACCCCGAACACCGTTAGAAGGAGAACCCCTGAAGATGATGCCGACGAACAGGCAGAAATACGAAGACTTGTGGCTACACATACCCAAACCAGAGCTAAGTCTCCCACGCCACACTATGAACCCGGTTCCTCTCACCGACGAGACCCGGAGTTTTGGGAATAGCGCACGTGACCTTAGCGCCGCCCGTCACGTGACCCTGGCACGTGACCTGGCTAGAATGCACCAGAAGAGTCCAGATGAGCCTGTGCCTGGACTGGCCTAGAACGCCTCGTGTTTGTGACTCATATCGACTGTGCCTTGATTCTGATGGATTGTACAACTCGTGTTTCCTTATCTCTGACTCATGCCATGAGTGCCTTATGCCATTGGCTGACCGTTATCTCTGGCTCGTTGTGACTCATTCCTAGGATCCGTGTATTAGGGTTTGAGCTGAGCTTCAAAGCTCCTCAGACATGTATAAGTAGAGGGCTTATGGTCGCTGAAGACCTAAGCTTGACTTCTTGGATTATACCACCCATTGTACTGCCACTCCTAGGCTGTCTGCCAGTTGTGCGCTGCTTGTCTCTGGAATATCATCCCTGTTTGTCCTTAGCTGGCCTTGTGGAGTGATCCCTGGCATCCCTTCCTTTCCCGCTTTCCTCTAGTCGTTTGCTGGCTGTCTGCCGCTGCGCCTTCTTTACACTTGCTATATCTTTGTGCTGTCTGCCGAAGATCATCTAAGAATACAAGCCCTTATCCTTTCCCTGATCCTTTGGGCTTCCCTATTACGTCTCACTTGTGAGCTAGTAGGCGATCGTGTATGTGACTTCGACATCCTCTGTGATCGTTAGGTCGCTGTTGTTGCCTAGACCCGTCGCTCTAGAAGAACGTCCGGTGGAACGTTACACGATAGCTCTCATGAGGGCCGCATTGTCTGTGGTCATCTGATGTCCAGTGTTGGGGTTGATGGGGAGTAGGTCTTCCGGGACTCCGTCATGTGGTAGTTGTATGGGGTCCACTTGGAGCGCATACATCGGCTCTAACTGTGTGGTTGTCATCTCGTCTGGTGGGTGGATGATGATCTGCTCAGCTTGTGGTGCTTCATGAAGCGTAATTCCTCCTGCTAAGTTTGCTAGCTCTTCCTCTTCTTCTGCGTTCACCTGTGAGAGGTGGTCTTCTTCGGACTCTTCGTTGCTTCGCTCTGACTCAGAGTCCCCTTCTTCTGTGGTGCTTGTGACAACTGCACTGTCAATGGGTCCCGCCCTTGCTGGGGGAACTACTTTGCTTTCAAGGATGTCGCACCAGTATTCACGTGTTGTCGGCCTGACCACCGTTCGCACTCCTGCATCGTTTGTTGCAAGTATACACCAGCAAGTATGTTCAAAGCTAAACTCAACTGGGTAGTACCGACTCGGTCGGTTGGGGAAGTCGACGAAGTATCCAGTTTCTCCTCTGTGCGTCCTCCACCTAGCAACTTTTAGATAGCACGTTGGGACGTTCCGTTCTCCTCTGCTGGGAATAGTATACAATTGGACTTGGTTCCAGTCCCACCGATCTTTTGTCGTGGACGCCACTGTGTCGTTCTTTGGGAGGAGCTTGGTCTTAATGTTGCGTTAGGCCTGCCCTAATGATGCTCGAAAGAGTACTTAGCTTCTTGAGAGTTTCCTGGGCCAAGGCAAAGCAGTCAATGAATGCTGACTGGGAGCATTGGACATCAAATCAACCATGGGGTTGACACATTGTTTGTTGACAACACAACTTCCAGTCCGGCAAAACCCACCCCATGATGACAAATCATATCCGGTTGCACAAAAGACTGGTTGCAACCAGTGTTCAACTGGAAAATGGACCAACTAGGACCAGTCCATAGTGGTCCCGGTCTGGTCTTTTGAAAATTCTGAATAATTAGGACTGGTCTTGGTCTGGTTGCCTTATTAGGAAGGCAAAAGACCGGACTGGACTGGACCTTAAATCACTAGATATTGTGATGATGAACTAATAATCATATGGTCAACAAGATTGCAACAATACCTGTAATTTGTTACTTTGCAATATGACTTTTAGGGGAATCTTGTGATGCTGAGAGACCTAGGCTATGAAACAAATGTCAGGCTTGTCTGCATATCAGATCTATGGAATAGACAGCCACGCAGATACAAATATTGGCATTCATTTTAATGTCATTTTTTAATTTGAATTTAGTCTAACAATATATAACCATCATATTTGGTTTTATATTATAAAAATCAAGGAAAATAAATAGCAGATTTTGTTAGGAGAGTTCCACTCAATGTCACCTCAGAACACCTCACATTTTTACAGATGGCCTTCTCAATACCCTTGGTACTAGACCTCTTGAAATATGAATGCTTGATATATATTAAAATGGGGAATAGAGGCTTGAATAGATGTATGAGTGAGTGGATGACTGCATGACAAGATAAAGCTTTGTGTAAGTAGGAACCTGAAGTTATATAACTAAGTATATAACCACAAGGAATATAACTGTATATTAGTGGCTGTAAGTTTTATACCCTGCTTCATGGAACAATGGACCAAATGTTCAAGTAAGTAATGAATCAAAGCAGCAGATGTGGGTTTGCTTGTGGTTTTGCACAAACACCCACATGGAACATAAAGATACAAACAATTGAAATATTATCTCATGGATGATATATTCAACATAAGTATTTTTACCCCTTTGACATAGATGTTTCACTGCAAATCTAATAGTTAATCAGACTAGCCTACTAGTGTTGTATGCCTTGTGGTACTCAAGCCAACATTTTTGGAGTCTTAGGCAATAAAATAGATAAAACTCTGAAAATATTTGTAGAGTTGTACCATATCAGATTAATGAGACCTCTGTCAACTCTAAGTAATCCAATCAGTGGTTTCTAAGTTATTTGACTGCAGCTGACTTGGTTATTTGCAAGCCAAGTTAGTTGTTAAGCAAGTAAAATAACTTAAAAATGCCTAATTGGAACACTTAGAGTTGCCCTGGCACTTTTAAATAGTCTACCTTCACCTTCACAAACATCTTTAGACTTTTCCTATTTATTTCCAACAGTAGGATTCCAAAAATATTGGTTTAAGTTGTAACTAAGGCCAACACAATATAGGGTTAGTTGTTGAATATGTCATTAATTTTTAACTTACTATTTTCATTATATTTCATATATTTGCTACAGACTGAGTGGGCTCATTTTCAAGAAATGTTTTGGGAATGACTATAAATTGCTTTATAATAGTATTTACTGTCTATAAATAGTTCACAATGGTTTACTGTCTATTTACTGGCTAAATTAAATGGTTGGGGCCTTAAGCCACATACCTCCTTTTGAACAATTTCCTGTTCCATTTCTGCCTGCTTCAAATTGTTGTAATTAAAGGCAGCAATTTGCCCTGGCAATAAGCTGTGCATGAGATTCAAGTTGGTCCTGGCTTCCTGGCTTGTTCTCTTGAATAAGGCAGATCATATCATTTTTGGCCCAATCAAGAACACAGACATTCGGATTTGCACAGCTTCTGCTTCCACAGATATTCAAAGGAAGCACCACTCTAGTGCAGATCAATCTGAGATGTGTTGCATAACCAAGTGACTGGAGAAGTGCCACAGCAAAGTCATCAGCTGCAGACTTATGAGTGCCAATTTCTATTGCCTGGTCAAGAAAGTTAGTTCATAAGCTAGGCATTTGTTTAAATCAACATATTACCAGTATTCAGTGTGTCCAAGTGTTCATCATCAACTTGAGGGAGTGGCAAGTCTCCTGGGCCAAAAAATGTTGTGGCATCCTGGTATATAAAATCAATATTGTGGGCCTCCAATTCATTATCAGTCCATTTATAGCCAGATTTTGCCATGCACACAAGATTCGTGACTTAGAGAGGACACAAGGGTTGACATGTTGACAGACTAAAAGGGCTGAGAAGCCAACAACAGCATAAGGAGAAAAGAAGTTAAGTTTAGAATGCAAGGCATTCTAGTTATTTGAACACCATTAAAAGACCATTGTAATAGTGCCACTACTACCTGTCCCCATGGCTGCCCCATTCTATTGTTACTATGGCAGCACCTGTTGTTGCATCATCATTGCTATTGCCTCCATTGCAAGGCTCCAACCATTTAGGTTTAAAACAGTTTTTAAACTATTTACATGGTTTACTTTTATCATATATTTACTGGCATGGGGTATAAAGTAAATAGTAAACAGTAAACAGTTACCCAAAGACCCTTTAGCTTTAGACTCAAGAGGAACTGTTATCCACATTTGGCCTCAGATCAGAAGATTCAAGTGTGCTAATTAATATGTTCAACACTTTAAACACTGTTGAACTTGGCCCTGAACACACTGAATGGAAATTACCCATTTTTTGCTGACAAATTTTAACACTTCTATAATAAGAGGTAATTCCTTTTTCAAAAATGTGAATTTGATATTTATATAATATAAAATTTCACAATTTATAGAAGTGGAAAAATATAAGATCATTTAAGGGTCTCATCTAGATATAGCTTTGAAAAATGAGAGCCAAACCAGTGGCCAACACCATTTACACTTGAAGTAAAGACATATTGTTTGCATTTTTCTAACCTATTTCTATGTAAAATTGTATCAAGTAAATATCATTTTAACAACATTTTTTAATCTGAATTTAGCCTAATAATATATAATCATTATCTATAACAAAACATAGTTTTTATTCACAATTTTCCATGCATAAAAAAATGTTGATAAGGTAATTAAATATTGACAATGCAATTTCAAGGCAATACATACATAAGAGTATAGAGGTTATACTATGTATCCTGTTAAAATATTTCACGGTAATCTTTATAAAATACAACAGTGGTTCATTACATTTGAAATCTCAGAGAATATTTGTGGAGTCATACCACATTAGATGCTAGAGGGTCCTCTGTCAACTCTAAGTAATCCAATCAGCTGTTCCTAAGTTATTTGACTGTAGCTGACTTGTTTATTTTCAAGCCAAGCTCATTGTTAAGCAAGTAAAATTACTTTTCCTATTTTATTTCTTGTAGGATCCCAAAAATGTTGGCTCAAGCTGCAACTAAGGCTATAACACAACATAGGGTTAGTTGTTGAATATGTTAGTGAGAGTTAATTTTCAAGTTACTATTTTTATCATATTTCATATATTTGCTACTCAGTGGGCCCATTTTCAAGAAAACTTTTGGGGTATCAATGTAAATTGTTTTATAAATAGTATTTACTGTCTATAAACAGTTTACAATGGTTTACTGTCTATTTACTGGCTATTGAGTAAACATAAACTAAATGGTTGGAGCCTTGCAGGCTACAGAAGAACTGTCATTAACTAAAGATTGGCGGGGACACCAGTTCAACTTGAATGTGTGCGTCAGTAATGGTGAATTGTACACTGCCCTCATAATGGAAGGCAATTTCACCTTGATGAGGATTGCACATTTATTGTCTACAATCCTGAGATAATTGACCCTGGAGAGACCTCACTCAGCATGTTCCTTGATGGTGTGAATTGGTGTCCACCACATGCACCCAAACAGTCCACTACAGCTTCAAAACAGCCATGGCTTAACAAATACTGTCTCTGCAAGAGTCAGCCAGTGCTCAGTGCTTGACCATGAAAGAAAAACCTGGAATTTGTACCCAAACTTCATTGTCACTGGCATTCACAGACCATTTTAGACACTTTATATCATTCCCACCAATAGTTTTGAATTCCACATGTTGACTCCAAGTCTGTGGGGGGGCTGTTGATTCAAGCGACTCAAAGAGGGAGGGTGCATAGTATCATCATTATCATCACTGTCAGACCCAGGATTATCCCCAAAGAGGTCGTTGTCTTTATCTTCAGAAGGGTTGTAGTGGGGAGCAGACATTGTAAAAAAAAAAGGCAAGAGAAAAAATATGTGACAAGTGCAAATGAGAGTAAAAACCAACAAGTCATGCAAAAGCAATGCTTACTACACATTGTTTCGATGCATTGAGCAATGGCCTGAAGTTCCCATGATCCTAGGATTGCTATCTGCAAGCTTGTGAGCCATCAACGACACTCATTCACATATCTACACCACGTACTATGGCCCCAGTTGTGCCAAAGTGATAAACAGTATACATGTAGGACATACTCACAGTGGCAAAGGTGACTGTGGTGAGATATGAGGGTGATACTGGAAGCAGCAACAGAGAGATCTTGCAGTGGAAACAGATGGGGTGTCTGGCACACAACAGATGAGGAACTGGTGTGGTGCCAGAGCGTACAGGGTACTCTACTTATACTATACAGAGGTGTGACACTAGTACAACACAAGTAACATAGGGTCACAGAATACAAGGAGCGTTGTTCTACAGAGGGACACAAAGGAGTGTACAGAAGGAGAACAAAAGCGCAAAGAACAAAAGAAGTCTAGACTATGATATCATAGTGACATCACAATAAAGATAGAACAAAGGGAATGAGTACAAGGATGAAATACAATAGGAGTCCAGAGGAGTCCATGATGTCATTGTACAGTGATGTCATAGATGAGAAAGTCCGAGATTGTAAAGATCATAATCTAATCTACATAAGTCCAATATATCTTATCTAAAGCAGTCCATTATCTGTGTGTCCATATGAGCTACTAAGTGTGCACAGGTCACTTATCAACACAAAGTACCCTTGTCCATGCTTCCAATGCAACTCAAGGAAGCATCTCACCAGAAGGACAATACAGGGTCATCTTAAGCAAAACCAAGTTCAGCTACTAGATCAGATTGGTTTGCAGGGTTTGATGAACAGTACACATGTAGGACATACTCACAGTGACAAAGTAGACTGTGGTGAGATATGAGGGTGGTACTTGAAGCAGCAACAGAGATAGTCAAGCAAGTGAAGCAGATGGAAGTCTGGCACACAACAGATGAGGAACTGGTGTTTATACAGGAGAAGAGACATACCTGGCACACAACAGATGAGGAACTGGTGTGGTGCCAGAGCGTACAGAGTACTCTACTTATACTACACAGAGGAGTGACACTAGTACAACAGAAGTAACACAGAGTCACACAATACAAGGAGCGTTGTTCTACAGAAGGACACAAAGGAGTGTGCAGAAGGAGAACAAAAGCACAAAGAACAATAGAAAGGCTAGACTATGATATCATAGTGACATCACAATAAAGATAGAACAAAAGGAATGAGTAC